>JAODAL010003597.1:0-170760 GCA_025379985.1 Phyllomedusa bahiana
GCCGGGGGATACTTGGGGGGGGATCTCCGGTCTTACCCCTAGACTCCTTTTGGGGGCCATGTTCGGGGACAAAATCAAAGGCGGCTGAGTCGGGGCGGCAAAGGTCAGGCAGGGGGCTATTTGTGGGGGGGTAAAGCGGGTGGCGCGCGGTCGGGTCAAGCTTCAAAAGGGTTTGAACTGGTTCAGCTGACCAGCGTTTTCTAATAAAAAGGAAAAAAGATCCCGCAAGACGGGGGCGCCGGTTTGGGGCAGTGCCCGGAAACCCCAAATTTTAGGTGAACGGGCCCTTTTCCTACCCGGCGGCCGGGGCCGGGGGGGAAGGGGTCCCGGGGCAGGAGGAGGCTGCAGGGACACGGGAGCGAGGCTTGGTGAGTACCGGCGTTCCGCGGGACGTGTGTGTCCGTCGCCCGACACTCGGGCAGCGGCGGCACTCGCCTCGGTAGCGGGGGAGCCAGCAGAGACACCCTCCGCAACAGTACCCCCCCCCCCTTAGCCCTCCCCTTCTTCTTGGCCTGGAGGAATTTCTGCAGCAACTCACGGTCCAGGATGTTGTCCCCCCGCTCCTAGGATCTTTCGTCAGGACCAAAATCCTTCCAGTCAAAAAAGGAAAAGCCGCTTTCCCCTGATGTCTTCATATCCAGGATTTTCATTCACAGTGAAGATGTTGGTGTAGGACTTCTGCTTCGGAAGATGGAGGATAGATTCTCTGGGAAAAATGGTTCAGGACCACAGGTTTCAACAAGGAGACATGGAAGAGTTTGTGGAGGAATACGCATTGTGGGTTTGGAGCCGGAGCTGTATAGGCAGCCGGAGTGACATGACTGAGGACTTCAAACGGTCCTACGAACCGGACCCCAATATGTACGATGGGGATCTTGAGCCTAGATATATCAGGCAGATACCACACCTTGTCGCCAGAGAAAACACTGGGAAGTGTCCTTTCTATATTTTGGTCCGCTTGAACCTTCATGCGTACGGACGCCTGCTGCAGAGACTGGCGCGTCTGTTTCCAAACGGACACCATATCACGGGCAAAAGTATCCGCTGCCGGGACCTCAGACGGTGAAGACAACGGTAACGGAGGGCGGGGATGCTGGCCATAGACGGTGAAGAATGGAGAGGTACCTGTGGACTCCAGGGAGTTATAGGAAAACTCTGCCCAAGGAAGTAAGCTGGCCCAGTCATCCTGTCGGGCCGAGACAACGTGTCGCAAATAAACCCCCAGGATCTGATTGATTCTCTCCACTTGCCGATCGACTGTGGGTGGTTTGAGCGGAGGAGAAATCTTGTTTCACCTGCAGCCGGGAAGCAGAGAGTCCGCCAGAATCTCGAGACAAATTGAGGGGACCCCCCGATCCGAGACAATATTCGGGTAGACCGTGTAGGCGGAAGATGTGGAGAAAAAATTGGCTGGGCCAACTGAGGGGCAGATGGTAGCACCAGGCAACGGGAAAAAGTGCGCCAATCTTCGCAAAACGGTCCCGCGACCACCCAGATTACCGGTGGGGGGGTGTTACCCGAGGAGGGAGCAGATCCCGTGGATAAAAGTCATCATGACCTCAAGGGGCCCTAGTGAGGTCAGAGGCTGAAGCAAAACCGCGGGTTTGAGGCAGGAGTCATGTTATTGCAGCAAGTTAACGCATGACTTCACGAAGTCCTTGATGTCCCTCCGCAAGCACCGGCCACCAGTAGAAATGGGAGATCAGGAGCTAAGAATTGCGTGCACCCAGGGTGACCAGCCACTAGAACAGTGTCCCCCATTTCAAAACTTTCCTCCGGAGTGCCGGGACGGACGTAAGTCCCTTCCCTGGAGGCACCTTTCAAAGATCCTCCGAAGCCACAGAGATCAGCGTGTCGGGGAAATTATATGCTGGGTACGCCTCCCTCCCCAACACATCGGAGACCCGGGAGAGTGCATCGGCCCTGACGTTCATCCTCTGGCAGCCGAAAATATTATCTGAAAAGCCGAGCGCAGAAGAAGAGGGAACCACCTGCTTGATGTGGATTGAGGCGTTGGGCCGATTGGAGGTATTGCAGATTTTTATGGTCGCCCCCATTAACTCGATTTTTATGGGATAACGTGCACCCTCCAGAAGATAACGCCACTCCTCTAAGGCCAGCTTGATGGCCAGCAACTCACAGTCCCCGATGGTGTAATTTTTCTCCGCAGGGGAGAAGATTTTGGAGAAAAAGGCACAGGTGACCATCCTGCCCTTAGGACCCTTCTGCGTAAGAATTGCGCCAGCCCCGACCGAGGAGGCATCCACCTCCAGAAAGGCTTCTCGGTATCAGGTCGGGTCAGGACGGGCGCGGAGGCAAAGGCTGCCTTAAGCTGACCTAATGCCTTTTCGGCTTCTGGCGGCCACTGCCTGGAGTTGGCATTCTTGGTAAGTGCGATGATAGGTGCCACCAAAGTAGAATAGTGCAGGATAAACTGACGATAGTAATTCGAGAAGCCCAAGAAGCGTTGTATGGCTCGTAGGCCCACCGGCCGGGGCCACTGCAGAACGGCCGACAACTTGGCAGATCCATCAGAAACCCACTGGTCGCGAGATGACGGTTAACAAGAACGAAGGCTGGTTCTGGTGTAAGAGACCTTTCTCAACTTTAGCGTAGAGGTGGATGGCACGTAGGCGCTCCAAGACCAGGCGGAATAATGGCGGAGCGTGAGCTCCAGATCAGGCAGAAACACCAGGAGTCATCCAGTAGACCACGCACACGTGTAAGGAGAAATTCCCGGAAATATTATCCAAATTCTTGAACACTGTCTGGACATTGCACAGACCGAAGGGCATAACGAGGTACTCAAAGTGACTGTCCCGCGTGTTAAAAGCGGTCTTCCACTCATCTCCTTCACGTATGCGGATGAGGTTGTAGGCCCCTCGCAGGTTGAACTTGAAAAATCATTCGCTCCACGAAGCGGTCAAACAGTTCGTTGATTCAGTGGCAAGGGGATAGCGATTTTTCACCATGATGTTTGTTGAGGCCCCTAAATTCTTACATGGCCGTAGGAGCATCTTTCTAGCTGCACAAAGAAAAATATCCTAACCCCCGCGGGAATAGGAGGATTTGCGTATAAAGCCCTTCTGTAGGTTTTTCCCGAATGTAGGTCAACATGGCCTGGGTCCTGGTACCGACAGCGTGGTGAAACCCTTCCCCTGGGAGGACCAGTTCCTGGTAGCAGATCATTGGCAGTCGGTGAAGGGCGATGAGGCGGAGGGTCATCAGCCGTGCTGTCTCAGAAAAACGTCACATTAGTCCCCGGTAATTCCATGGGCAACCTGGCAAGAGGCTGGAGGACGGTTGAGGAGTAACGGAGTGCACCGGCGAGGTGCCACCATGCAAAGTTTACCGCAGTCAGGACCCTAGGCGCATGACCTCGCCTGTCTTCCAATTGAGCGTGGTGGCAGCCACGGAAGCCCCAACAGGATCGCTGAGGAAGATCAATGAACATGCACGTAGAGTGGGGGGGGGGGGGGGTTGGGGGGGGGAGATCTTCTCTTTGTGCAAAGTCGCCACGTGATAGGGTCACTGGCTGGCCCTGTCCGAACGGCGTCTCCAAGGACTCCCCTGTGACCGAGGAATCACCAACGGCTCTCCACGCCAACCACTGAAGCTGATACCGGGATACTAGTCGTGTGGATAAAATTCCCGGCGGAACCGGAATCCAGGAACGCAGAAGCCTGGAACACAATACCCGAGTCAGTCCTGATCTCCACCGGCATAGTCAGGTGCGGAGAGGATGAATTCTCACCTAGGGATGCCTCTCCAACATGCCCTTGGGCGGAGCGTTTCCAACGTTGGGGCGAAGCACAGACAGCTCCTGCGAAAAAGATCCCGACAGGCGCAGTAGCAGTGCACAGCTTCTCTGCCGCCGACAGGATAACTCTTGTTCCAGAGAGGTGGGCCTGATCCACCTGCATGGGTTCTTCCCCAGATGGTGAAGGAAGCGGCAGTGGCGGCCTCTGGAATATCGGAGCCAGACGTGGTAGACGGCGGGGTCGCACCAGGTCACAATCTTGGCGAAGCTCTTCTTGCCTCTCTGCGAAGCGCACATCTATGCGGGTAGCCAGGTGGATTAATTCAGTATTAAGGAGGATGGCAGTCCTCTTGCTGCGAGGGCATCCTTAACCCTGTTGGAAAGGCCATTCTTAAAGGTGGCGCACAGTGCGGCGTTATTCCAAGACGGCTCTGACGCCAGAGTGCGAAACTGCACCGCATAGTCTCAGACCGAGGATTCGCCCTGGCGCAGGTTCAAGGTGCCGTCCTCCACAGATGAACCCGGCTGGCTCCTCAAAGACGCACTGCGGAATTTAGCCGAGGAAGGCCTGCAGGTCCGTAGACACCGGGTCGCTCCTTGTCCCAGAGAAGGTTATCCCAGGTCCCAGGGCCTTCCCGGACAACAGCTGACCACAAAACGCCAACCTTGGAACGTTCAGACAGTAACTGTCCCCCATTAAACTCGATGTGCATGGTGCCACTGGGTGAGGAATCCCCTTCAGATCTTGGGATCACCGTAAATTTGGCAGTCATCGACAAACGAAAGCATGGGTCCCAACGATAGTGGCTTCGCGGAGCGGAGGTCGCCCACGGGAGGAGATGACTGCGTTTGCTGGCAGTGACGAGCTGCTGAATCATGGTGGTCCAACTGATCCATGCTGTTGCGCCTGGCTGGGCCAGTTGCTTTGAGACTGCTGGGCCACCACGCGAAAGAGGTCCGCCACACTGGCAGCGGTACCTATGTTGGCGGTGATCATGGCCGGAGTCTTACTGTAACGGTCCCTGGATGTAGAAGTGGAATCCACTGGAGGTCTTGAGGAGAGGAGGCAGGCGCCCGGGACACAGTGATTCTGAACTGCAGCGAGTCTGAAGGAGAGGAGGATGCCACGTGACACTGAGATCTGACTGCAGCGAGGTCTGACAGGAGAGAAGGTAAGCTCCCAGGCGACACAGAGGTCTGACTTGCAGTCAAGGTCTGAGGAGAGAATAAAGCGCCTGGGACACACAGAGGTCGGACTGCAGCGAGGTCTGACAGGGAGAGAAGAACGCCCGGGGACTCAGAGGTCTGACTGCAAAGCGGGTCTGAGAAGAAAAGGATAGGCGCCCATACACAAGAGGATCTGACTGCAGCGAGGTCTTAGGATAGAAGGAAGCTCCTGGGACACAGAGATCTGACTGCAGCGAGGTCTGAGGAGAGGAGGAAGTGCCCAGGACACAGAGGTCTGACTGCAGCGAGGTCTAACAGGAGAGGAGGAAGCGCCCAGGACACAGAGGTCTGACTAGCAGCGATTGACAGAACAGGAGAGGAGGAATCCCCTGGACACATAGGTCGACTAGCAGTGAGGTCAAGTAGCGAAGGAATTGACACGGGGCACAGAGGGTCTGACTGCAGACGGGTGGTCTGACAGGAGAGATGGAAGTGCCCGGGACACAGAGATCTGACTGCAGCGAGGTCTGCGGAGAGAAGGAAGCTCCCGGGACACAGAGATCTGACTGCAGCGAGGACTGAGGAGAGGAGGAAGTGCCCAGGACACAGAGGTCTGACTGCAGCGAGGTCTAACAGGAGAGGAGGAAGCGCCCAGGACACAGAGGGACTGACAGCAGCGAGGTCTGACAGAGAGGAGGGAAGCACCCGGACACAGAGTTCTGACTGGCAGAGAGTCAGAGTAGCGAAGGAAGTGCCCTGGGCACAAGGTCTGACTATGCAGCGATGGTGCCCTGACAGAGAAGATGGAATGCCCGGGACACAGAGGTCTGACTGCAGTGAGGTCAGAGTAGCGATGGAAGTGCCCGGGGCACAGAGGTCTGACTGCAGCGAGGTCTGACAGGAGAGATGGAAGTGCCCGGGACACAGAGGTCTGACTGCAGCGAGGTCTGACAGAAGAGAAGGAGGAAGCGCCCGGGACACACAGGAATTGACTGCAGCAGTCTGACAGGAGAGAAGGAAGCGCCCGGGCCACAGAGGTCTGACTGCAGCGAGGTCTGAGGAGAAAAGTAGGCGCCCAGACACAGAGATCTAACTGCAGCGAGGTCTGAGGAGAGAAGGAAGCTCCCGGGACACAGAGTTCTGACTGCAGCGAGGTCTGAGGAGAGTGGAAGTGCCCGGACACAGAGGTCAGACTGCAGCGAGGTCTAACAGGAGAGGAGGAAGTCGCCATGACACAGAGTCTGACTGCAGCGAGGACAGACAGGAGAGGAGGAAGCGCCTGGAACACAGAGGTCTGACTGCAGTGAGGTCAGAGTAGCGAAGGAAGTGCCCGGGGAACAGAGGTCTGACTGCAGTGAGGTCAGAGTAGCGAAGGAAGTGCCCGGGGCACAGAGGTCTGACTGCAGCGAGGTCTGACAGGAGTAGATGGAAGTGCCCGGGACACAGAGATCTGACTGCAGCGAGTCTGCGGAAGAAGGAAGCTCCCGGACAACAGAGATCTGACTGCAGCGAGGTCTGAGGAGAGGATGAAATCCCCAGACTCAGAGGTCCTGACTTCAGCGAGGTCAACAGGAGAGGAGGAAGCGACCCAGGACACAGAGTCTGACTGCAGTCGAGGTCCTGACAGGAGAGGAGGAAGCACCCGGACACAGAGGTCTGACTGCAGTGAGGTCAGAGTAGCGAAGGAAGGGCCCGGGGCACAGAGGTCTGACTGCAGCGAGGTCTGACAGGAGAGATGGAAGTGCCCGGGACACAGAGGTCTGACTGCAGTGAGGTCAGAGTAGCGATGGAAGTGCCCGGGGCACAGAGGTCTGACTGCAGCGAGGTCTGACAGGAGAGATGGAAGTGCCCGGGACACAGAGGCCTGACTGCAGCGAGGTCTGACAGAAGAGAAGGAGGAAGCGCCCGGGACACACAGGATTGACTGCAGCGAGGTCTGACAGGAGAGAAGGAAGCGCCCGGGCCACAGAGGTCTGACTGCAGAGAGGTCAGACGGAGATAGGAAGAGTCCGGACACAGAGATCTGACTGCAGCGAGGAACTGAAGGAAAGAAGAAGCCCCGGACACAGAGGTCTGACTGCAGCGAGTCTGACAGGAAGAAAGGAAGCTGCCCGGACACAGACAGGACTGGACTGCATCGAGGTCAGACCGAGAGAAGGAAGTGCCCGGGGACACAGAGGTCTCACTGCAGAGAGTCTGAGGAGAGAAGGAAGCGTGCCCGGGACACAGAGGTTCTGACTGCAGCGATGTCTGAGGAGAGGAGCAAGCGCCTGGGACACAGAGGTCCTGACTGCTGTGATGTTCTGAGGAAGAAGGAAAGCGGCCCGGAACAAAAAGGTCTGGACTACAGCGAGGTCTGACATGAGAGAATGAAGCGCCCGGGACACAGAGTTCTGACTTCATCGAGGTCTGAGGAGAGAAGGATGTGCCCGGGACACAGAGGTCTGACTGCAGAGGGTCAGAGAGAGAGAAGGAAGCGCCCGGGACACAGAGGGTACCGAACTGCAGCGAGGTCTGACAGGAATAAGGAAGTGCACGGACACAGAGGTCTGACTGCAGCGAGTACTGAGGAAGAAGGAAGCGCCCGGACACATAAGGTCTGACTTGCAGCGAGATCAGGACAGGGGAGAGGAAGAGAAGCAACCGAACACAGAGGTCTGACTGTAGCGAGTCTGGGAGAGAAGGAAGCACCTGGGAACACAGAGGTCTTGACGCAGCAAGTTCTGAACAGGATAGAAGGAAGCGCCCTGGGACACAGAGGTCTGACTGCAGCTAGGTCTGAGGAAGAGGAGGAAGCGCCAGGACACAGATGGTCTGACCTGCAGCAGGTCTTAGGAGAGAAGAAAGCGCCTGAGACACAGAGGTCCGACTGCAGCGAGGTCTGAGGAGAGAAGGAAGTGCACGGGACACAGAGGTCTGACTGCAGCGAGATCAGACAGGGGAGAGGAGGAAGCAACCGGGACACAGAGGTCTGACTGCAGAGAGGTCTGAGGAGAGAAGGAAGCACCTGGGACACAGAGGTCTGACTGCAGCGAGGTCTGTGGAGAGAAGGAAGCACCTGGGAACGACAGAGGTCTGACTGCCGCGAGGTCTGAGGAGAGAAGGAAGCGCCCTGGACACAGACATCTGACTGCAGAGAGGTCTGAGGAGAGAAGGAAGCACCTGGGACACAGAGGTCTGACTGCAGAGTGGTCTGACAGGAGAGAAGGACCTCTGTGTCCCGGATGGGTGGAGTGCAAAAAACCAAAATGGAGGCAGCCACTCCTCCAAGCTCAAACTAAAAGCAATATATGGTTATGCACATCCAAAAAAAACCAGTTTTGAAGAAAATTAACATAGTGCAACACGGTGCTGCTGTAGTATACATACATATTCCAATAACATGTGGCACACTATAAACTGTGCACTATCAAGGGTACAAGGAATTTGAAAAAAGCATTTCTAGCTATCTAGGATACATGACTTTTTTTTTTGAGAATCTCAGTTTACACTTTTGATCAAAATTGTTAACCACTCCGAACTTCAACGGATCTCAAGCAGGTGTCCTACACTATGATGTTCTACCACTATTGATACCTCTTTTTTTGGGTCCTATTCAGACCTCCACAATCCAGGGAATGAAGGAACCATCTTAGAAATTACACTGCACTGATTAAAAAGCCATGTCAAGGTGGGTGGAGTGCAAAAAACCAAAATGGAGGCACCCGGGGGATAGAGTTCTGACTGCAGCGAGGTCTGACAGGAGACGAAGTAGCGCCCAGGAGACAGAGGTCTGACTGCAGTGAGGTCTGACAGTAGACGAAGAAGCGCCCGGCACACAGATGTCTGACTGCAGCGAGGTTTGACAGGAGAGAAGGAAGCGCCCGGGACACAGAGGTCTGACTGCAGCGAGGTCTGACAGAAGAGAAGAAAGCGCCCGGGACACAGAGGTCTGACTGCACCGAGGTCTGACAGGATAGGTGGAAGCGCCCGGGACACAGAGGTCTGACTGCAGCGAGGTCTGAGGAGAGGAGGAAGCGGCCTGGACACAGAGGTCTGACTGCAGCGAGGGCTGAGGAGAGAAGGAAGTCGTCCCGGGAACACAGAGTCTGACTGCCAGCGAGGTCTGAGAGAGAAGGAACTGCCCGGTGACACAGAGTCTAGACTTATCACCGAGGTCTGAGGAGAGGAGGAAGCGGCCTGGACACAGAGGGCTGACTGCAGCGTGGTCTTACAGGAGAGGAGGAAGCGCCCTGGACATAGCGGTCTGACTACTGTACAGTAACCATATAGTGGTAGATAGCAGTGTGCACAGGAGCTCTGCCGACTGTATATTAGCATCATACAGTGACCATTTATTTTATAGCGCCCTTGATTCCAGGGCACTGTATTCAGGAGGGTTAAATACATAACTGAAACAAGTACATTAGTGACAATCATTGACAGCAACAGGTACAGAGGGAAAGAGAAGCCTGCTGGTGAATGCTTACAATCTACAAGAAATGGGAAAAGAGACAGTAAGTGAGAGGCAGACTCTTTTGTGGAGGGTGTAGTAACAGCGGGGTTATTCTAGGTTGTAGGCTATCCTGAAGAGAAGGGTTTTCTGGTTACTTTTGAAGCTGGATGAAAGTGGGGAGAGTCTGACATTGCGGGGCATGAGGTTCGAGTATGGGGGAAGCACAGGAAAAATTTTGAACGGTTTATGTGGAGAACGACAAGAGGAGAGCAGAGAAGAAGGTCTGTGAGGAAGCTGAGATTGCATGAGGGGAGATATCTGGAGATTAAGGCAGAGACATATGTGGGGAGAGGTTATGGAGAGCTTTGTAGGTCATTTATAGTAAACTTGTAGGTACCAGATAAAACAGCTCTGCAGACTGTATAATACCTCCATACAGTGACCATATAGTAGTGTAGACAACAGTGTACACAGGCTCTGCAGACTGTATATTGCCTCCATACAGTGACCATATAATGGTAGACAACAGTGTACACAGGCTTTACAGACTGTATATTACCTCCATTCAATGACCATATAGTGGTAGATATCCGTGTACACAGCAGCTCTGCAGACTGTATTTTACCACCATACCATGACCATATATTGGTAGACAACAGTGTACACAGGCTCTACAGACTGTATATTACCTCCATACAGTGACTAGCAAATCTATCGGGAAGAGTAATAGCGCTGGGGAATATATAAGAATGACACTTGGGTATTAACCACTATTTTAATATCATCTTTTATTTAAAACAGGTCATAATGCACAAGAACACATGCGGCCACTTAAAAATACTACAAAACAAGGTTAAATGATATTAAGAGAGACAAACTGTAAAAACATTGTGAAAAAATACATGTTAATTACTAATAAGACACCCATATATCACTATAAATACATCTGGGAAGTCAATACATAATGTTAAAGCATATTTAAAAGAAGTTAAAACTAAAGCAGCTTAAGTACTATATGGGAATAAGACCGAACATAGTGAAACTAGGTCATTCCCATAAGAAAGTAGGGTACGCTAAGTTATTAAGGTCAATAGCTTTATTTGCAACTAAGAATACCGTACCTCACGTAAACAGCGTAGTGATTAAAAATATCTGTAAAACAATGTTAAAACTTATTAAACCAATAATACCAATTAATATACTACTTCTTATCCATGTTGTAATACTCAAACGATCAATTCTTGCAGCTCATTCAGGCCATTAGGAGTAATAGTGTTCAGTTTATAAATCGAAAAGATTTCTCTCTCGGATAAACTTTGGAGACGATTAGGACTAAAGAGGGAGATTTGTTCAATTGGTTGGAGACCGAGACTAATAGATTCATTCGGATGAGAAGTTGAAAAGTGCCTCGGTAAGATATGAATTAGTCTATTGTGATTAATGTTATAACAGTAGTTATTCAATCTCTTCGACAATTGTACTGGTTTTGCAAACATCCTGCAAGTAATCACATAGATGACAAATGAACTATTACATGATCATTTTATTTTGATTTTAAACTGTTCTTTTGTAGAAGAAATAAATTTATCTCCTAAGATGCGGAAACTGCAGCACTTGCACGTAGGATAATTGCAAGGTAAGATTCCTATCAGATCAGTAACATTCTTAGTAATGTAGTTGTTTTAGACGTGAAGGAGCAATAATGTTCTGAATACTTCTAGCCTTAGGATATATGATGCGAGGATTGTGAGGTAACAACGGCTTTAACACTGGATCTAATGAAAGAACTTCCCAATGCTTTTATTATATACTTCTTGGTGTTGGGAGTTAAACGTGGTAATAAGTGCAAGTATATAAGTTTCCATCTCTTATTCTTTCCAGAGGATTAAATAAACATTTATCCTGTGTAACTAAATTACCGTATATACTCGAGCATAAGCTGACCCGAGTATAAGCCGAAGCACCTACTTTTGCCACAAAAAACTGGGAAGACTTATTGACTCGAGTATAAGCCTAGAGTGGAAAATGCAGCGGCTACTGGTGAATTTCAAAAATAAAAATGGATACCAATTGTTACGGGTGTCCCTGCGACCCCCGTGTCGGGTCGCAGGCACACCCGCAACGCCGCAGTGCCTCATGCTGCGGCCGGTGCAGAAGCCCGACGCTCGGGCTGCAGACACCCCGGCGCTTCCGTGTCCCACTTACCTTTCCACGCTCCTGTTTCCGACCGGGCGCGCGCTCCTGCTGCCGGCCGGGTGCGCACGTGGCACTTCGGAAAAATTTAAAGGGACAGTGCGCCGGTGATTGGTCTCTCCGGGCGCTGACCCTATTTAAGCCCTGCCTCTTCCCTAGCACCTTGCCGAATCGATAGTGCCCTGTGCCTAGAGAGGAAGCGTTCCAGAGTGTCTTGTGCTGATTACCGTGTACCGTACCTTCTGCCTCCGTCCTTTGACCACGAACCATAGCCGCCTGTCCTGACCTTCTGCCTGTCCCCGACTACGAACCACTGCTGCCTGCACTGACCTTCTGCCTGTTCTTGACTACAAGCCTGCCTCACGATTCTGTACCGCGCAACACCTCGGCTGCCACCGCAAGCAAGTCACGTCGGGGGTAGCGACCTGGTAGTAATCGATCCCGCTTTGCGGCGGGCTCTGGTGAAAACCAGACCTACTTAGACTCCGCTCCCTGCCGTGGCTTACGCCATCGCTTGTGGTGGTCCAGAGGATCCACTACCACATCAGTTACAGTTCAATTCGGCCATGGATCCCGCCAAGGTGCCTCTACCGAGCGTCTCTGACATCTCCACCATCGTGGCTAATCAAGCAGAGCTGATCGCGCAACAGCTGAACCAACTGACTACTATGGTGCAGCAGCGCCTGGCCACTCAGCAGCAGCAATCGGCTGCCGTGGCTCAATCAGCAGCAGTCGCTCCAGGGATATCCGCTGGTCCTAAACTTCGCTTGTCCATGCCGACGAAGTTCAACGGGGACTCTAAGGCCTGCAGGGGGTTCATCACCCAGTGTGCCCTCCACGTGGAACTTATGGCTGGCCAGTTCCCGTCCGAAAGGTCCAAGGTAGCCTTCGTGGTCAGTCTCCTCTCCGGGAAAGCCCTGGCCTGGGCGACTCCACTTTGGGACCGAGGCGATCCAGCTGATCTGGCAACATTCTTGCAGGATTTCCGCGGAGTCTTCGAGGAGCCTGCTGAAACCGCTTTGTTAAACCTACAGCAGGGGAACTCCTCCGTCGGCGACTACGCCATTCAATTTCGCACCTTAGCCTCTGAATTGGCTTGGAATGACGCAGCGTTGTGCGCCACATTCAAGAAGGGCCTCTCCGGCCAGATTAAGGATGCCCTCTCCACCCGGGACCCTCCGACGTCGTTAAGTGAGCTCATCCACCTGGCGAACCGCATTGACATCCGTTTCTCGGAGAGACGGGAGGAGCTCTGCCAGGAGCATGAACCAGCTCAAACACGTCGGCTACCCCGTCTTGCGCCTGTGTTTCAGCGTCCCCCACTGCCTCCTACCCAGCCAGCCTTGGAAGAGGCCATGCAAATGGACAGTACCCGCCTGACTCCGCAAGAGCTTGCCCGACGACGGGAGGGGAAGTTGTGTCTCTACTGCGGCAGCCCCAAACACTTCCGTAGGGGTTGTCCACTTCTTCGGCAACGTCCGGGAAACACACGCACCAAGGTTTCGTGGGAGAGGCGTCCCTAGGTGTGAGTAATCCCTCTCCACGGCTGATGCTGCCAGCTCTGGTCACGTCCAGTTACGGAATCTCGTTCCGAGTGTCGGTCTTCCTGGATTCCGGATCGACTGGGAGCTTTATGGATGCTTCGTTGGTATCGTCTCTTGGTGGTCCGCCTAGACCAACCCTTGGTCATCTCCTCCGTCAGTGGTGAGCTATTAAGTGACTCCATCCACTACCAGACTGAACCAGTGGTCCTACAAGTAGGAGTCCTGCACAGGGAAAGGATCACGTTCTTCGTGTTACCCCGTTCTTCTTCGGCTGTTCTACTGGGGCTTCCTTGGCTACAGCATCACGCCCCTATGCTTGATTGGAAGATGGGTGAAGTTTTGCGTTGGGGTCCGGACTGCCAGTCTTGTTGTCTATAGGCACCCCGCCGGGTGCGCCCCAGTCCTCCGCAGTCCTCTCTCAAGCCACTACCTGGCCTACCGCAACCTTATCAGGACTTCCAAGACGATTTCTCCGAGAAGCAAGCCGAGATACTTCCTCCTCATCGCCCGTATGATTGCCCCATAGACCTGCTACCCGGGACTAGTCCTCCCCGGGATAGGGTCTACCCGCTCTCCTTACCCGAAACTCAGGCGATGTCGGCCTATGTGGAAGAAAATTTATGAAAGGGTTTCATCTGCAAATCGACTTCTCCGGCGGCTGCCGGATTTTTCTTTGTGGAGAAGAAAGATGGATCCCTGAGACCGTGCATTGACTACCGTGGTCTAAATAAGATCACCATCAAGAACCGGTACCCTTTACCTTTAATCACGGAACTCTTTGATCGTCTCCGGGGAGCCAAGGTCTTTTCCAAATTGGACTTGCGGGGGGCATATAACCTCATCTGGATCCGGGAAGGCGACGAGTGGAAGACGGCCTTCAATACTCGTGATGGGCACTTTAAGTATCTTGTGATGCCCTTCGGCTTATGCAATGCTCCGGCCTTCTTCCAAGAATGTGTCAATGACATTTTCAGAGACCTCCTGTATGTCTGTGTAGTGGTCTACTTGGACGACATCCTGGTATTCTCACCCGATCTGGGATCCCACCAGTCGCATGTGCGCCAGGTCCTGAAACGCCTGCTCGAGAATCATCTTTATGCTAAACTGGAAAAGTGCCTATTCCACCAGACCAGCCTCCCGTTCCTCAGATACATAATCTCTGATAAGGGTCTGTGGATGGACCCCACCAAGCTCTCTGTCGTCCTACAGTGGCCCCGACCCATTGGCCTTCGGGCCATACAACGCTTCTTGGGCTTCGCAAATTATTACCGGCAGTTTATTCCGCATTTTTCGACGTTGGTAGCGCCAATTGTGGCTCTTACTAAAAAACATGCCAACCCGAAACTGTGGCCTCTGGCCGCCGAAGAAGCCTTTTCCAATTTGAAGGCAGCATTCGCCTCCGCACCTGTGTTATCCCGGCCAGACACCGGACATCCCGGCTTCGTCCATAGGGGCTGGAGCGCTATTCACCCAAAAGGGGCCCAAGGGCAAGACTCAGACCTGTGGGTTCTTTTCCAGGACCTTCTCACCGGCAGAGAGGAACTATACCATCGGGGATCGGGAACTTTTAGCCATTAAGCTTGCTCTGGAAGAATGGCGCCACCTCCTGGAGGATGCTTGTTTTCCTGTGAATATCTTTACAGACCACAAAAATCTCCTCTATCTCCAGACAGTGCAACGTCTGAACCATCGTCAAGCGAGATGGTCTCTGTTCTTTGCCCGCTTTAACTACATTATCCATTGCCGGCCGGCAGAAAGGAACATCAAGGCCGATGCCCTTTCTTGTGCCTCCGATGTTAGTGGGGAAGAAGAGGTGGCTCCACAACATATCGTACCTCCGGAACGTCTGATATCTGTGGCTCCCACTAACCTCCAAGGGGTTCCTCCGGGGAAAACGTATGTGCACCCTGCGCTGCGGTTGAGGGTCCTGAAATGGGGTCACTGTTCCCGTATTGCTGGACACCCTGGGGTACAGAGGTCTTGTTCTTTGATTTCACGGTTCTACTGGTGGCCTGGTCTCGGCAACGATGTGAAGGAGTTCGTGGAGGCCTGTACCATCTGTGCCCGCAACAAGTCACCTCGCCTCAAACCTGCGGGACTACTCCAACCTCTGCCGGTGCCTAGCTGTCCTTGGAGCCATATTGCCATGGACTTCATAACCGACTCACCGCCCTCTGAGGGAAATACGGTCATCTGGGTGGTCACTGACCGTTTTTCCAAAATGGCCCATTTTGTTCCCTTGCCTGGCCTTCCTTCTGCGCCTCGGCTCGCCAACATTTTTTTCAAACACATCTTCCGTCTGCAAGGACTTCCCTTACATATAAGGCCTTTGCTCGCTTCTACATGTGGAACTGGACTTCTCCTCTGTGTACCACCCACAATCCAATGGGCAAATGGAGAGGGTGAATCAGGTCCTGGGTACCTATCTCCGCCACTTCACATCTGCCAAGCAAGATAATTGGTCCAGTCTGCTACCTTGGGCGGAATTTTCCTATAATTCCCTGGACTCTGATTCCGCTGGGGCATCTCCCTTCTCCATTGTCATCGGTCGGCATCCCCGCCCAACCCCACTGCCTTCTGCCTCCTCCGATGTCCCTGCTGTGGATAGCCTGGTCCGCGACCTATCCGCTGTCTGGAGGGAGACGCGCCAGTCCCTGCTCCAGGCCTCTGCCCGTATGAAGACCCAAGCGGACACACAAAGAAGACCCCCTCCTTCCTTTGTCCCAGGGGATAAGGTATGGCTGTCTGCCAAATATATCAGTTTTAAAATCCCCAGCTACAAGCTGGGTCCCCGTTTTTTAGGTCCCTTTGAGGTCCTGAGACGCATTAATCCTGTGGCCTACAAGCTCTGGCTCCCTCCAACCAGGCGTATCCCAAACTCCTTCCATGTCTCCCTACTGAAACCGGTCATCTTTAACCGGTTCTCTCGGTCTGTGGTCCCCCTGTCTCCCATAGCTGACTCCACCAATATTTTTGCCGTCAAAGAAATTTTGGCCACGAAGATGGTTAGGGGGAGATGATTTCTTTTTTGGGTCGACTGGAAGGGGTTTGGGCCGGAGGAAAGGTCGTGGGAGCCGGAGGAGTACATCCTGTACCGGGGCCTCTTTTCTAGATTTATGCGGGCCAGAAAGAGTGGGAGGCCAAAGGGGGGGGTTACTGCTACGGGTGCCCCTGCGACCCCCGTGTCGGGTCGCAGGCACACCCGCAGCGCCCCATGCTGCGGCCGGTGCCGCAGCCCGACGCTCGGGCTGCGGACACCCCGACACTTCCGTGTCCAACTTACCTTTCCACGCTCCTTTTTCCATCCCGGCGTGCGCTCCTGCTGCCAGCTGGGTGGGCGCGCGCGGCACTTCGGGAAAATTTAAAGGGACAGTGCTCCGGTGATTAGTCTCACCGGGTGCTGACTCTATTTAATCCCTGCCTCTTCCCTAGCACTTTGCCGAATCGATAGTGCCCTGTGCATAGAGAGGAAGCATTCCAGAGTGTCTTGTGCTGATTACCGTGTACCGTACCTTCTGCCTCCGTCCTTTGACCATGAACCATAGCCGCCTGTCCTGACCTTCTGCCTGTCCCCGACTACGAACCACTGCCGCCTGCACTGACCTTCTGCCTGTTCCTGACTACGAGCCTGCTTCACGATTCTGTACCGCGCAACACCTTGGCTGCCACCGCAAGCAAGTCACGTCAGGGGTAGCGACCTGATAGTAATCCGCTGCAGCAAGTCCATCCCGCTTTGCGGCGGGCTCTGGTGAAAACCGGACCTACTTAGACTACGCTCCCTGGCGTGGCTTACGCCATCGCTTGTGGTGGTCCAGAGGATCCACTACCACATCCATTACACCAATTAAATTACAAAGGCTGGTATAGGCAGTTTAATGTCCCCCATAGGCAGGTATATGACCCCATGGTATGTTTAGGCAGATATATGTCCCCTATAGGCAGGTTATAGGGTATTATAGGGAGATTATAGGCAGTTATATGTCCCCTCATAGGCAGGTTATAGGGTATTACAGGCAGGTATATGTCCCCCATAGCAAGTATAGGCAGGTATATGTCCCCCATAGCATATATATGTCTCCTATAGGCAGGTTATAGGAAGGTCATAGGCAGTTATATGTCCCCTCATAGGCAGGTTATAGGGTATTATAGGCAGGTATATGTCCCCATAGGCAGGTATATGTCCCCCATAGGCAGGTATATGACCCCCCCATAGCATGTATAGGCAGGTATATGTCCCCTATAGGCAGGTTATAGGGTATTATAGGAAGGTTATAGGCAGGTATATGTCCCCTCATAGGCAGGTTATAGGGTATTATAGGCACGTATATGTCCCCCATAGGCAGGTATATGTCCCCCATAGCATGTATAGGCAGTTATATGTCCCCTCATAGGCAGGTTATAGGGTATTATAGGCAGGTATATGTCCCCCATAACATGTATAGACAGGTATATATCCCCTATAGGCAGGTTAAAGGGTATTACAGGCAGTTATATGTCCCCTCATTGGCAGGTTATAGGGTTTTATAGGCAGGGCTTGTTTAAAAAAAAAAAAATACAAGCACTTACCTCACTCCCTCACTACTCAGACTCCCGGGCGCGCTGTCTTCTTTCACAGGGGGTGTGATGACATTGCACGCTGCCTGCGCCGGAGACTCCATAAGGCCGCATGTCTGCTTGCAGCCTTACGTAGTTGTATTGCGGAGCAGGGAGTGCTCGCTCTCTGCTCCGCAATAGAATCTTTGGCTGTATGCGCTCCCAGGAGTCGCATAAAGCCAAAGCGATCCCCGCCGGTACCCAGGCTACAGCAGTGCCCGGGCACCGACGGGTGACTGCAGAGCTGTATGCGCTCCCAGGAGTCGCATACAGTTGCACAGATCACTGGCAGCGCACAGGCCACAGCAGCGCCTGGACGCTGTCAGCTTACTCGGTCTTCAGCTGTATGCGACTGCCAGAGGAGTCGCGTACCGGTGAAGTGTCCCTGCCGGCGCCCGGGCCGTCGCAGCACCCGAGCACTGACAGTGACTCGAGTATAAGCCGAGGAAGGCTTTTTCAGCTCATTTCTTGGGCTAAAAAAACTCAGCTTATACTGAATATATACGGTAGCTTTTTCTCGGGCTGCTGTTACTAATTTTCAGGGGAAACCCTTCTCTAAAAACATATTAGATAGATGATATGCCTGGGCTGCAAAATTATCAGAAGTGCAATTCTTCCGAGTTCACCTTAGCTGGCCAAAAGTTTCGGTGGTGGTTACCTGAGAATTGAAGATAACTGTTAGAGTCACAAGCTGTAAAAGCATTCATAGATTGAATAATCGAATGTTCAACAAATAAGCATAAATCTAAGAAAACAATTTCTTTAGAATCAAAGGACATCGTAAAATGTATGCCCCACTGGTTTTTATTCAAAGAATAAGAGTGTCACGGTCAGAGATAGTGGATCCTCTGGACCACCGCAAGCGATGGCGTAAGCCACGCATGGGAGTGGAATCTAAGTAGGTCCCGGTTTTCAACAGAGCCTGCCGCAATGCGGGATGGACTTGCTGCGGCAGGAGTCTACCAGGTCGCTACTCCTGACGTGACTTGCTTGCGGAGGCAGCCGAGGTGTAGCGTGGTACAAAATCGTCAGGCAGGGTCGTAGTCGGGGACAGGCAGGAGGTCAGGACAGGCGGCTATGGTTCGTGGTTGTGGAACGGAAGCGAATGGTACGGTACACGGTAATCAGAACAAGGTTAGGAACGCTATCTCTATATGCTAAATGGCACTAAAGTTTCCGGCCAAGACTCGGGAAAAGGGGCAGGTTTTAAATAAGGGTAGTGACCGGCAATACCCAATTACCGGTGCACTGGCCCTGTAAATTTTACAGAGCCGGCTCGCGCCCTAGGGAGGGGGGACGCACGCGCCGGGAGACTGGAGCTGCAGCAGGAGCGCGGCCGGGTAAGTAGGCAGTTTTTTTTTTTTTTAAACAAAATCAAGTTTATTTTGGAAGACATGCAAGAATAACAGCATTTGTATAAAAAGACAGCACATACATAAAAACCGGGTGCAAATAAAATGAACAGAGTCCAAGCTCAGATACATCACATTACTATATCCAATAATAAAGACTATATCTAATGACTCAAAAAGTGTAAACCGGTCAAAATTTTTTGCAGCATATGATTATGACACGGGTACATAGTAAACTTGATTGACATAACAAATCAACCTTAAAATTTAAAATTGTAAACTAAAAAAAACCCAGTGTGTGCGCGCATCCATTTACTACCCTAGTGGGAGACTCTTTACACAGTTATAAGTTCTAAAATTTTTGGAAGGACTATCGGAGGACAGTCTCAGGGTAGGAATCAACTTCGCTGGTGTGGGATGGGGCGAGATCAAAAACCCATGGCCACCAACAAACTTTTCGGTAGGTTCCACTAAGCACATTTTAATCTTATAGGGGATTGCCAAGGCTGTACGGTGGAGTCAATCCAATCCTCCCAGATCCTGAAAAAACTTGTCAGGGCATCCTCGATGTAAATATAAATAATTTTTTAAACGGGAGAGTAGTATTTACGGTTTAATCTAGTCTTGCACCGAAGGGGTATAGGAGGACAGCCAGTGCGGGCAATAGTTTTCCGGGCAATAAACAGGAGTTCTGTGAGACAAATATGGGTCACTGAGGATGGATACTCCTCAGGGTCCAGATATAATAGACGGGGGTCTTGGGTCATCAGGTACGGGACAGCCCATTTTTTTCATTTAAAAAACCTGAGAATTTGTTGCCAAAACCCGAATTTTAGGGCAAGCCCACAACAAGTGGAAAAAGGTGCCTGGCTTTAAAAGACTTTTTGGAACAGACATCCGGAAATTCTGGCTTAAATTTGTGTAATCTGGTGGTGGGTATAATTTTGCTCGGTGTTAAAATATACGTTGGGTTACCCTCTCTCCATATTTTGGGGACCACCAATTTTGGGGGTCTGCAAAGCCACTCCCCACTGGTCATCCGTTATGGGCCCTACTTTCCCCTTTTCCCAAGTGCTTTTCTTCGCCTGAAATGGGTCACCTATCTTCTTCCTCAATAACAGCGAAATAAAAACATGAAATCAATCCGCGTGGAGGGGGAGAAAGCAGCAAGGGGGGTAAGGGGAATTCCTGAAAAGTAATTTGAGTAGTCTGAAACTGCGCTTGCAGGGCGTGCCTAAGCTCGAGATAATAAAAAAAAATGGGTGTTGGAGATGTTGTTATTCCTCGGCGAGATCCTGAAACGTCCTAAGTGTCAAATCTTTATATAAACTGGGAATATTACACCCCCCTCCCCTGCCATATATTTGTAATTCAGAGTGAGAAGTTCCTGCAGATTGTTATTACTCCAGAGAGGTGTATATGCATCTACTCCGTACTAAAATTACAGATCTTCACTTGCTTCCATATTTGAAGACTTTGCCTGAGAATAAAAGGGCATTGGCATCGATGGGCGGGTCTAAGTTGTGCTGAAAAGAGAAATGAAACGGATGCAAATACCCCGGGTCCAGGGCTTGATTAACAGCTCCATGACCCTCAGGTGATCCAGCATATGCCATCTGACCAAATGGGGAAAGCTGGGTGCCCAATAATAAGTGCGAAAAATCCGGGAGGGAGGCACCTCCTAGATCCCGGGGGTGCTGGCAGAACATGCATAGAGAGGCGGGCCTAAAATTATTCCATATAAAGGAATTATAATGGAATTCAAAGCTCGAAACACAGAGGATTTAAAGGGTTTTATCGGAGACTGGATAAGGATATACAGAATTTTAGGGGAAAGGTCATCTTGACTAATAACCCTGGCCATAAGAGACAGAGGAGCCTACTCCATCCTTGAATCTTATTGCGGAGATACCCCAAAAGCGGGGCGATATTTAATCATGAACTCCGCGGGGTTCTAGATATATTCACCCCAAATATGTGAACTGAGATGACCACGGGCAACGGCAGGACTGTTTGTATCCACGAAGGGGCAAAAAGGTCTAAGGGCATTAGGTGAGATTTGTCAACATTGGACCTGCAGCTGAATATTGTCCAATGTATTAACAAACATTTAGACCCTTGGGGAGTGGGGGTCTCTGCGTCTGCAAATACAACAGGGCATCATCTGCATATTAAACTAATCTTCTCATGCAATGTTCCCATTGCAAACCAAATTTGATGTTCGAGTCTGCTCGTAATAGGGCTAAAGGTCAATACCCATGGCAATAAAAGGGGGGATAAGGGGAACCCTGCCGGGTTTACCCCTTCGCAGAGACAGCGAACCCGATTTGAGGCCATTTACTCTAACTTTGGCGACTGGGCTGGTGGTAAGGGAAAGCTTAACCATGAGATAAAGGATGGACCGAACCCAAATCTATGTAGGACTAACCACAAGTAGTTCCACTCTACCGAGTCAAAGGCTTTGTTTGTGTCTAGGGACACCAGTATCCTAGTCCCTACATTAGAATGGGGAGCCTGCATGTTCATATAGAGCCGGCGCAGGTTCATGGCCGTGTGCTTGCCGGGCATAAAACCTGATTGTTCAGCATGCACCAGGGAGAGAATGACGAAATTGAGGCGGATGGCCAAAAACTTTGGCCAGTATCTTGACATCTGTCTGCAGGAGGGATATCGGTCTATATGATGAGCACAACCCAGGGTCCCTACCAGGCTTGGGGATTACGACAATTAATGCCTCACGCATCGAGGCAGGGAGACATGACGCGTCATTTGCCTCATTATACGGGTCTGAGTAACAGGGGCCAAAAAATTCAGGACCCTGCTTATAAAATTCTTTTTGGCAACCGTCTTTTCCCCGGGGATTTGGCATTTTTAATGAAGCAATAGCTATCTGAATTCTCCTCAGGGGTGTTGGGGCATCCAAAACTTGCACACTGCTTCACAGAAAGGGGAAGGCAGTTCTACCTCCTTTAGATAATCCAGTATCTCCACCTCAGAGACCGAAGTGTGGACATCATACAGGTCTGCATAGAACATACGAAAGGCCTCCGCCACCTGTGTAGGGTTTGAAATATTGACCCCATTGGGCTGCTTCAAGCAGGTGATTACTGGGGGTTCATGAGACCTCTTTGCCATGCAGGCCAGTAGTTTACCACATCTTTCACCTTCTTCAAAAAATGACTGCCTAGTGAAAAATGGGGGCACGGTCTCCGGTCTCGCAGCAATTGTGTATATAATTTTCTGCTGCAAAACCCAAACCTGACTTATTCTCCTCAGACGGGTCCCTGATATAAGCCAGTTCCGCATTCGCCACATCTTGTGCCAACGAATCGCCTTAGCTGCTAGGAGCGCTTTAAATCGGCAACAGCCATGGGACAGCTTCTCCCTTTAAAAATACGCTTTAAATGCGTCCCAAATTGACAAAAGGGAGGATTGGTTTCTCATTTGAACATAAAAATTCCTCCATTTGACACAAAGTGGGCAAATGGCGGAAGGAGCGTAAAACCCGTAAGGGGTTAAAACGCCAAATTTAGTTTGACAAAGGTCCGACCGGCAGGCGGAGTACCACAGGGGAATGATCAGAGACCGAGCGTTTATAGATATTTACTTTCCGCAACAAAGGGTAGGAGGTTTCCTATTCACCGGGGCCCGATCTATTCTAGATAGCGCGTTATCCCCGGCGAAAAACAGGGAGTATTGGGAGGAAGTCGGGTGACTGGTCGCCAGGCATCAACTAGGCCCACTGCGTCCACCGCCATTGTAGGGGGGAGGGGGAGCCCGCCAGCCAAATTTTCTGCCCCCAGTTTAAATTCTATCTTGAACAGTTTTCCCAGGTCGAGTTAAAATCCCCCAGCCACAAAATTGAGTGTCGGCCACCTTAAATGAAAGCAATTTGCTAAATGAATAACCTCCATCTGGAAAGGGGGGGGATATAAGTATTAATCAAAATTAATGGCTTATTATCAATAAAACAATATATAAAGATATACTGCCATGTTTATCAATATCAATGGTATCCAGAGGAAGAGTACATTTTTACGAATTAATATAGCTACACCTCTTGCATGTGGGGAGTTTCGAGTGATAGATCCATCCCCCCCACGGTTTACGTAAACATGCGGGTCTTAGGGCCAGACAGATGAGCTCCTGGAGACATATTACATCTACCATATAAGATTTAATCAAAACCCCATCCACAAGATTGCGCTTAATCGGATCATTAAGTTTCCCCCCACGTTCCATGAGAGAAAGTTTAAAGAAGCCATAGTGTTTTCCAAAAAAGGAATACCTAGGATGCCCCAGGGGTCCGCCCCCTCCATCCAAAATCCAAGGTACCTCAACACCCACCAAGTATTTCCCAGAACATTTCATCATTTGGAAAAACGCACACACTGAAGTTGAACCCCAAGAAAACCATTTCCCACCCATATCCAGTCCCAATTACTGGATATATGACCAAACTCCAACATAAAATAAACCTGCAAGAGGCAAAAGTACGCCTAACGTAAAAACGAACAGCTGCCGGGGGGCGATCAAGCAGCGCCTAGAAAACAGTATAATTTCAGCGAATATGTGAGAGGGAAAAAACCCCAGGTGATGAACAGTACTCTGTGAATAGATCGCATATATGTTCAGGACATTGGGAGCAAGAGGGAAGACGGAGCTCGGGGAAAGAGGAAGGGGGGAAAGGGAGGACGGGATGGGAAGGGAGAGGGGGGGGGGGAAGGGCAGAGAAAAAGGGAAGGCTCACAGACACATGCAAAAAGTAACCAGCAGAGATTGAACTCTGAATTACAATATGACAATATTAAAGGCAACATCAGTAGTGAACCTTTAAGGAAAGAAACGGCAAAGGATACTGCTAAGGGAGAAAAATGAGTCCCCCCAAAGGTCACTGAGGACCCCCGTAAAGGGGCCTCCGGATGCTTTTCTAGCCAGTCTTGGGGCTACCACAGGAGTGTTTAAAGAAGTGGGTTCTATCCCCACCCGAACCCCAAGTCTGGCAGGGTTAAAGCATAGCGTACTTCAGGCCCGCTCACGAAGCTTAGCCTTTGCTTTAGATTAAAATGAGCCCTTTTCCTCTGGATATCCATTGAAAGTCCGGATAAACATGAAGTTGAACTTTTTCATAAGGGATTGGGCCCTTCTCACGCGTGAGGCGCAGTAAGGTGTCACGGTCCCGATGTTCAAGAATTTTGCGATAAAAAATCCGTGGAGGAGCCCAAAGGTGGCGGTGGCTTTGGCATAATGCGGTGAGCGCGCTCACGCAAACATTACTGAGAAGCTCTCCCTGCCAAATTTATCAATTTAAAAGAGTCTGAGAAAAGCCTCAGGTCTGGAGCCCTCCGCCCTCAGGGACCAATAATTCAGGTTACATCTTTGAGGCGGTTTTCTTGGTCATCAACCTGCTGGCGCAAGCGAAGAACTTGAGCTGTGACGTCGGCAACTTTAACGTCTACTGGATTGGCCCGGTCCTCCAGGTCGCTCACTCTCTGCTCAACTTCTGTAACCCGCTCACGCAATACTTGCGCGTCTTGACGTAGAAGGGAGATGTCTACCTTAATTTCGTCAATCTGTGTGGAGAGCGTGGTTTGACAGGTGTGGATGGCCTCTAACACCCTTTTTTATATCTAAGCTGGAGGTTCCTGCGAAGTGGTTGGTTGGTCTTTAGATGGGGTATTTGGAGAAGAGGAAGAAGAACTTGTTAGCATCAGGTGGTCCCGTTCTGCGAAAGGTAGCCAGCTTCTCCACCACTCTGGTTGTTTTTGGGAGGCATGATTTGGGAGTACTAAGCGCGTGAAAAAAAGTGGAGGAAATTGTTATGACGGTCTATCCCCTAAATGGCGCCAATCAATCCGCACCGCAGCTTCTTACAGTGTAACATCTGGAAAGTCTAGTCACCTTCAACAGCTGGAATCAGGGGACTTAGAAGATAATATGGAGCGTAGATCAGAAAGTCTCGCTGGGTAACCATACGAGCTGCTTTAGGGGTATCAGTCCAAAAAATGGGGTGACAGCCAAGATGGAGAGCAATAAGACAGGAGATGCTTCAACCTGAGCAGTAGTTATTTCTGTGATCTCGCCCTGCCCTACCTTGTAATGCCACACAGGGGAGACAGAGACCACGTAATAAAGTTCTTATGGAGACACACAAAGATATAAAAGGGCACTTGATAGAGGTATATAGTGTCCCGATATTGTAGTACTTTAGTTTAAAATAGCCCCGATATGGGAGAGGGGTCAGAGGCAGATGGGAATGGCAGAGAATGTGGCACTCACAGGGCACTATACAGTCGGTTCCGGTTACAGGAACTCTTTGCCGTCAGTGCTGCAGGTGCAGACTGTTTTGCCCCTGCGCCTCACTGTAAATCCAGCAACAGCCGCAACAGGGATATGAGGTCTTCACCCTAACCCCCAGCACTGGCCCAGCAGGCAGCACAATGGCGGACGCACGTGGCCTGGGGGAGCAAGCGTCACCTCCTCAGCGCTCCGCTCGGTCGTGGCTCCCTCGAGTCCTCCGCGTCTCCACCACACCGACCCACCTCCTCCGCAGCGATGTCTCTGCGTGACCGTGAGCGCGCAGAGATGTCCTTCACTCCCGCCGCACCTCAACACCGCCCCACGGCAGGGGATAGACTCCGCTCCAGCGGTCCTCACAGGTCCAGGATAGCCGGTGAGGTCTCAGCCGGTCTCCGGCGCACTCTCTCGTCAGCGCGATGTAGGAAGCAGCAGCGCGCCGCGTGGTCTTCAAGATGGCGGGGCCCTGTGTAGTGCCCAAGCCAGGGTCTCCTCAGGTCTGCGGCGCCGCTTCTCCGCGATCCCCAGAGCAAACCGGGTCTCTCCAGCAGGTGTACACTCTCAGCACACTACACAGCTCCTTAACGCCACCAGAACGTACCCATACGTCTGGGTGGGTTAAGGTGTTAAAGTTAATTTAATATTTTTTTAATTCTTATTCAAATTGTCCACAAATTGTAACAAATCCTGTTCAGAGCCAAAGAAACAAAATGTCATCTAAACAAAGAGACATTTTTGATGTTAAACACTGGATTCAATAAGATTTCCCTCTCCCACAGTCCCAGGAAAAGACTAGCATATGAGGGCACACAAGCCTCCCCCATAACAGTCCCCTGGAGCTGCAGATAGATTGTCTCCTTAAACTTTTTTGATTAATAGAAGAAGTTTTATTAATCAAAAATAAAAAAGAAACATGATTTATGAGATACTTCTGGAATAAAAATGATGGGTAATAGTGATGAAACAGTCATAAGTATATAAATACAGTACATATTCAGTTAATATAGAATATAATATAACATACACACAGTTGAAACCATACATACACTATATATAAAGCCCCATCTGCAGGTTTTTCCTCTATATATATATAAAGCCCCATCTGCAGGTTTTTCTCTGACATGAAATCAGAATAAACCTTCCCCGTTTTACGTCAATTAGGAACCAAAATTATTTCTATTTGCCAAATGCCATAATAATGAGAGAGAATTGTTAAGGCATTTTTATTACTTTCTGCAAAGTCAAAAGTTTCCATCCATTTTGTTAGTATTTGGTAGCATTGCACTAAACTGCAGGACTTTGGTCACACGTTTTGGATCCTTCCACAAGCTTCTCATAATTGTTGGTAGGAATTTTGGCCCCTTCCTCCTGACCGAACTGGTGTAACTGAGCCATGTTTGGAGGTCGCCTTGCTCGCTCCATCTTTTTCAGCTTTGCCATAAATTTTCAATAGGATTGAGATTAGGGCTTTGTGATGGCCGCTCCAAAACATTGACTTGGTTCTCCTTAAGCCACTTTGTAACCAGTTTGGCAGTAGCTTCAGGTCATTGTCCATTTGGAAGACCATTTCCGCCTAAGCTTTAACTTCCTGGCTGATGTCTTGAGATGTTCCTTCAGTATTGCCACATAATCTTCTTTCCTCTTGATGCCATCTATTTTGTGAAGTGTACCAGTCCCTCCTGCAGCAAAACCCCACAACATGATGCTGCCACCCCCCGTGTTTCACAGGTGATCTTAGGCTTCCAAGTTTCTCCCTTTTTCCTCCAAACATAACAAAGGTCATTATGGCCAAACAGTTCAATTTTAATTTCGTCAGACCATAGGACATGTCTCCAAAAATGTAGGTCTTTGTTCCTGTGCATTTGCAAACATGAATCTGGCTTTTATATTTTTCTTTTGCAGTAATGCTCATTCCCATTTGAGCGGCTTTTCAGCCCATGTTGATACAGTACTCATTTCACTATGGATAATGACACAATCTTACCAGCTTTCGCCAGCATCCTCATAAAGTCTTTTGCTTTTGTTCTTGGGTTGATATGCACATGTTGAACCAAAGCACGTTAATCTCTGAGACACAGAACCTGTCTTCTTCCTGAGTGTTATGATGGCTGGACATTCCCACCGTGTTTGTACTTATGTATAATTATTTGTAAAGATAAACGAGGCCCCTTCAGGTATCTGGAAATTGCAACCAAAGATGATCCAGATTTGTGCAAGTCCACAATTCTCTTCCTGATATCTTGGCTGATTTCTTTAGACTTTCCCATGATATTACACACAGAAGCAGTGTGTTTCTGGTGTGCACTAAAATACATCCACAGCTGTGTCTCTAATTAACTAAGATGTTGCCAATAACCCTATCAGAAGCTTCCAAAGACATGACATCATCATATGGGCGGTTCCAAATTGTTTAAAGGCAGCGTAATTCCAGTGTATGTAAACTTTTTTGGCTTTGCTTAAGGTAATAAAAAAATGCCTTAAAAATTCTCTCTCATTATTCCGGAATTTGGCAAATAGAAATAAATTTGGTTCCTAATTTACCTAAAACAGGGAAGGTTTATTCTGATTTCATATCAGAGAGTGAGATAAACCTGCAGATGGGGCTTTTTCTATAGTGGATGGAAACTTCTGGTTTCAACTGTAGCAGCAAATGGATAGACTCATGTGTTAGCAGCCCTGGGGATGAGCTGTGGTGTGGATCCTTCCACTGGTGGTCACACATGCTCAGTAGATCAGTCAGACCACCTGGATCATGTTTAACACAAGATGTGCAGTGATTCCTGTAGTCAGTGCACTACAGGAGAGGGGTCGTTGATCCAGGGATTTATTCGCCAATGTTTTTTTTTTTACTTATTAAATCAAGCCCCTGATCCATATTCTTTTCCTCTCAGTCGTTTTTATTTCCTGATTTGTAGATTTCTCTATTCGCCCGTCTATATATGATTGTGGGGAAGACATTCTTGCTTGCACTGCTTTAACAGCAGTCAGAGAGATACTTTACAGCAGCTTCATGCACATTCTTAAGACAGTTTCTGTCCCATAGACGTCTATAGGAGAGTTTTCACTGTGCAGGGAGGGGAGAGGGGGAGCTGTGACATCTCCTCTTGTGACTGGTGGATCCTGTGTTATCTGTACACAATGGTGCCTCCTTTCAGCTTGACCCTGCTTTTACTGATAATGAGCAGATACTGAAAATCTCCCTCTACAGAACAGGAAGTGTCAGACTATTAGTAGGCCTAGTGGCCAAAGTGAAAACTACAAGACTTAAATTATTAATTAAATTGAATTATTAAACAAAAAAATACTGAAAATGATATGGAAAATTAAAAAAAAACAACCAGAAATTCCTACAAAATGTGTTTAACATAAAAATGTGAGTTAAACAATAAGTCATTTTTCGATGACACATTCCCTTTAAGTCCCTCACAGGCAGGGGCGTTGAAGGGGTCCCAAAACATCCAGGGCCCGGGCCCTGTGTTAGGTTTTGCTCAGTATGGCGGGGTTCACATGGTATTTTTCACGCCCCATTGAGAACTCTGTATTTTTACAGAGAAAAACTGTCCAGCGCATCCCTCTGAAGCTCTCACTGATCTTTATTCTCTCCAGAACAGGTAACCATAGCTCTCAATGAGAGCAATGAATTACCATAGCGTCGACCGTACTTTGGGTGTATAAAAGCGCAATTATGCGCTGAAGTATGGACTGACATTACATCGTGTGTAATGCGTCCTGCAAATACGGTAAAATCACAGCGGTGAGGGCTATGATTACCTGTTGTTTTCCCTGGCACAAAGAACCCGCCCGTAAAAATAAGTGACCTGCCCCTTCTTTCAGGGGGACTGTCACTTCTCTCCTCCAGCGTACAATACCATCGCATTGTACGCCGGGGGAGACAACATGGTAATTCATAGCTCTCATAGAGAGCTATGAATTACGCAATTGCAGCAGTGCACATGTCGGGTGTATTAAAGCGCAAATACACCACAAAATGCCAAACCCCGCAATTATTTCCGTGGTTTAAAAGTAACCCCTTTTTCTGGCGCAGCAGCTAAAAACATACGCAATCCTGACAAAATGACAGGAAAAAAAAAAAAATTTTTTTCAGATTAATTCATCATCGGGTTGTTGTTTTCATGTTGGGGAAAAACAGGGGAAGGATTAAAGTTTTTGTTTCAAAAAAATGGGGCGATATTTAGATATGTGGGGGTTTTAAACCCCATTTAAAAACACTTTTAAAAACAGTTTACCTAAACATTTTACATACATATAATATTTCAAAACAAAACTTTCACATGCCCCCCCCACCTGTGTGTGCTTGTGTATGTTTTTAAATTTTTGTATATTATATTATTTACACAAGCACACACATTTTTATAACATTTACTTTCAAAAAGCCCCACACACATTGTGTAAAATTTATAAAATTTTTAAAATTTTATATTTTGTGACAAGGGGACCCGGTGGTTGTGCCCTGATCCTGCCCCCCTAGAGGGTTATGGCCGGGGGGGAAATTCTGTAGTTTTCGGGCCCCCCGGGAACTGGGCCCCAGTGGGGAAATGCCCCTATTTTTTGTCTTGTTATACTACTGCAGTACCCCGTAAACGGCTTTGAAAAGCTGCTAGGGGATGGGGTTTGGGTTTTTCCGGGACAGCTATTAGTTGGGTGGGTGGTGTCCCCATTCCAGGTCCCTGGGGTTTCCCGCCCAGATATTGGAATTTTCCCGGGAGGCATATAAAAACCTAGTACTTTCCCGGTGATCCGGGGCGGGGGCTGTTACCTGCAGAGGTGAAGCAGCAGAAGGGGGAGAGAGAGGCCCCTGGCCCCCGAGGCTACAGGGAAGGTGAGGGGGCACAGGGTGGAGACGGTATGTTTGGAAAGGGCTGGTTTAAAGGGTCAGACCCCGGGACCCGAGAGGGACCCTTTTAAATAAGTTAGTGGCCCCGAGGCCTAGATGGGTTTTTTTATGTTTTTGATGTTTATGTTTCTATACGGGTTTTTTCCCGAGCCCAATTTTAAAAAAGGGTTGGGGCCCGTTTTTTCGGAAGCCTGGGGGTTTAGTGCCCTACCGTTTTACGAAAAACGGCCCAATTCCCCGAGTGAAAATCCCCCCGAGCCCGGGCCAAGGGTGGCCCGGCCCAGGCCCGGGGGAGCCGTTCCCTATGGTTTGGGGGGGATGCCGTGGGGGATAAGGCAAGAACTTGGCAAAAATTTTGGCACAGTGGCACAAATGGGGCAATGGGAAAAATTTTTCTGGCATATACTGCATAGGGGTTTTATGTACAGTGCCCAAAATTTAAAATCTTGCGCAACAAGATTGAAAGGGCCCGGGCCTGAAGTGAAAACCCGTGCTTATAAAGGACTGTGACAAAGTGGTTTAAAAATTTATTACACCCGGCTGTGCCGTTTTCAAAAGGATGCTTTTTCCCTTTAACAGGGCTGCTGGATTATAGCCCGTGTGAGCCCCAAAAAATTTTCTACAAAGAGAGAAACACCCCCTAAAGAGGGCTGTGTATCTGCTGCTTTTAAAGTTGGCCCATGGGGAGCTGCTTGTCAGCTGATGGGAAGGGAAAACTTTCAAAATGAGCAGGGTGAATGCCCAAAAGGGGGAGGATAACAGCAGTCCAGGCCAATTTGGGAAAAGCAGCAGGAATTAAAAAACAAATTTTCAACCAGAGTCGCGTCTGGGAAGGGGGAGGGTCCCCCCAAACCAAGCCACTTGGTTCCTAGAGGTACAGGTCCAAGCTGGGAAAACATCTGCAAGGGAACCCCCAAAAACCAGAATGGGGGCAACGGCTGCCCACCCGGTGGAATGTTTTTGGAGGGGATGTTTCCCATTGCCCAAAAGGCCTGGATTCCTCCCCGCAAAACCAGGTTTTCCCCACAGGTTTGGGTACGTCGTGTTAGGAGCAACTCACCTAAAAGGCAACAAGGGCCCCCTGATTTCCGCGGGGGGAGCAGTGTGGAGGTGCCCCAGTACAGGGGTGTGAAAACCTCAGTGTTTCTGATTTAGGGGTCAGAGGAAGGGGGGGAGCCCAAGAACCCGTGGAGTTGCTGGTAGGGGGGTCACCTGTTGGGTTTATCTGGACGGCAAAACCAAAAGGGGCTCCCGAGTTCATTTCCCGCCCCTTATACCCTTTGTGAAGGGCCCCCACCAGGGAAGGGTAAACTATGCACTGCAGTTTGACCCCTTTTTGTGGGTTTCAAAAAATGTACTTGAGGTATGTGAAGACCTTCAAGTTGGTTTATTCCCTACATGGCCCAAATTCCCGTTTTTGGGGGGGGGCCCCCTATTTGGGGTTTCCCCCCCCCCCCTCCCGGGGGGGAAATTTGGGATTCCCCCCCGCCTGCAGGCGGCGGGGGGGGCCTTTAAATTACCGCGGGGGGCAAGAGTTTTTTTTTCGGGTGGGCGTTCTCTTGCGTCGCGGGACCGTCCTACAGGCGGGTGAATGGGGCCCCCCAGCGGCCGCTCACCCCCCCGCGGTTCACTGTTTCAGGGAGGGGGGCAGGGGGGGTCGTCCCTCCCCCCCTCCTTCCCTGTAAGTACGGCCGGGGGCCGGTGTGTGCGCCCCACTACAGGTCACGGCGCGGGGGAAATGACGCGCGGCTTTCTTCACTTTCCCCTTTTTCCGGCCCGAAGGATCGGGCAGGAGCGGCCGCCCCTGGGAGGAGGGTGGAAGGGAAATGGATTTTATTATTTGATTTTTATTTGCTTTAGGGGGTTTTACCTGGTAACAGAGAGGGCAAAAACATGGAACAGAGGGGGAAAATACGTGGCAACAGAGGGGAAAATTTTACCCGGCAAATGGGGGGCACTTCCCCCCGGAACAGAGGGGACATCTACCTGGCAAAAAAAGGGGGGGACTTTCCCCGGCAACAGAGGGGGGACTACCTGGCAACAAAGGGGGCCACCTTTCCGGCTAACAGATGGGGCAAATTTTGGGGAAAAAGAGGGGGCATACCTGGCAACAGAGGGGGCACTACCTGGCTAACAGATGGGGGCAACCTGGCTAACAGGGTGGGGGCCTTTCCCGGCTAAAGATGGGGTCACCTACCTGGCTAACAAAGGGGGTAAATTAAAATGGCTAACAATGGGGGTCACCTACCTGGCTAAAAAATGGGGGTCACCTACCTGGTAAAAAATTGGGGGGCCCAATACCTGGAACAATGGGGGTCACCTACCTGGGGTAAAAAAGGGGGGCACCCACCCGGCTAACAAAGGGGGGGCATCTAACCTGGCTTACAAATTTGGATTACTTGGCTACTGAGGGTGGCTCTACATTGGCTACAAGGGGGGCATCTACCGGTCTGTAAGGGCGATACCTGGTTATGGGGGGGCTACTACCTGGCTATTAGGGAATCTACCTGGCTTTTTCCAATGCCGTTTATGCATTAGGGGAGTGGCGTGTGGCTTTTTTGAAGGGGCGTGGCATACATCAAGATGGGCGTGTCCATGCAAATTTTTGACGCGGTGCGCTACGCGCGCCGCCACTACATTATCTGCTTTTCATTTTTCGAATGTGGCAAAACTATGGTTTTCATGGGGAAGAGTCTTCCCCTTTCTGGCTGCTATGGGAGACAGCGAGGGTGAAAGGCAAAGCAAGTGACTTTTTCCTGTGGAAGCGCCCCCTGTTGGAGTGTGCGGGCGCTGCTGAGAGGAAGAGCTACCAGTTGTCCCCCTTGCAGGTCTCTGAGAAGGGGGGGTTGGAGGACCCAAGGCTTGAAAGTCTAAACTTGCGCCTGGTGATGTGTGTCCTGTGTAGGATGACAAATCTGGAGTAATGTGCAGGCTCAGGTTGAGGCAATGCGGTTGCCTTAGCAATAAGGTTTCTTCTGCTCTACCTGTTAAAAATAACGTATGAGGGGTGCGGTGCAATGATAGCTGTGTGTGAAATGTTCTGGATTGTTCCAGCTGGTGAGGGTGTCTGCCAGTGACCCCAGTGCACTATGGTAGCTGCAAGTTGAGGTAATTGGAGTTGCCCAGTGCTTGATAACCAACCGTTCTGTCCCAGTGGGATCGTGGGCCAGGTGTTATTCTGGAAAGAGAGAGCCCAAATCTGGGAATGAGGGCCGTTGCTGCAGATGTGTTGAGGAGGACCTCGAGCTTAAAGAGGGTGTGTCCCAGACCCTGAGGGGGTATGCCTGTATGAATGGCGGCCTCAGAGAATATGTAGATATGTTTGTTCAGATAAGTTGTGGAGGCAGACTCTGTTGTGAAACCATGAGCAGTGTATATGGGATGGTGATCCAGATGGTGACACCATAGAGGGTGAAGAGAAGGGGCCATGCTGTGACCTGTAGTCCCCGGTGTTACTTTTCCAGTGTCTGTATTTTTCCAGTAGCTTTCTATGCACTGCAGTGGTCACAAAGACAGCAGAGAGGGAAAGAGGGAAATTCTAGACACCACTGAGGTGGCCTAATATGAACACAAGCCACGTTGGTTGTTGGAGTTGGGAGAACCATAGGAGGTTAGCCGGGCTGCTGTGATCCAGTGCAGGATATGGACCGTGATAGTGAGCAGTATAGGAGTGACCCAGATAGAAAACTGAGAGTTCTCCCCTTAGAGATGGGTGTAGGGGATCTTTGAGGAAACTTCCCAGACATTGATAGCCAAGGGTCTGTGCTAAACGAAGTAGGGTGATAGCTGTGCAAAGGGGCGCATGTGTTCCTCTGATATGGGTGGAGTTCCTGGTTGCGTGAGAAATGGCTGGTGGCCCCCTGTAGTGCATTATAACCTCCTCAAGGGGTCACCACAAGTCAAATTCCTGTGGCAGGCGGTTTGAAAGCCTCAGATGGTGAGTGCCAGGTCCCTGTAGTCAGGCAAGGATATTGCAGGAAAAAACAGAAACACGCCATGGAGGGACGAGCAAGTCCCTCAGATATTAAAAAACTCAACCTGGTAAGGAGGGACTGAGGTAATCCACAGGGCTTCCTTGATGTTGCGATGGTCTTAATAATGTTGTTTTTATTGACCTACAGTGAAAAAGAGTGGCACAGAGGTACCTTCTTCTCACAGTCAGTCATACTGCGTTGAGGGTATCATCAATGAGGTGGTCAGTGTGGGAGACCAGATTTTCTCTGATAGGATCCAAAGTGACAGCATGTAGCCAGAGGCAGAGCTTCAGGGTCAGTGATAGATGAAGAGTGGATCTGACTTGAAGAGACAGGAGATGGTCAGTGAGGACCAGAGGCCTGGTGATGAAGAGAAGTTTGGGTCTCATTATAATCCTGCAGACCAAGAGGTAGCAGGTTTTGACTCGGGTGCGCCCCTATGGGCCATGGTGGATAGAGACCCTGAGAAGTGGGCTGTTCTTACAGCTTCTGATAACACTAGTATGGTTACTGAGACAAACCAGGGGCCTCTTGCTTATGCGAGACCCAAGATAGTGGAAACACTGCCCAGGGGGCACTATGCCAAAGTAGTCGGTGTGTGTAAGCAGCCTACAAAGTCTGATAGCGCTGGTAGTAGAGTTGTCAATAGTAAACCAGTGAATGTCAGCATGCGGGCTGTGGGTGATGAAATCCTTGGTGCAGAGCGTGCATGGATGGTGCCACCTGTAAAAAGTGGCTATGACCAGTCTGTTGCCCGTTATAGGGTGAATGCATGGGATAAGCCTACAGTTATGTATGAGACCAATGTTATCTCTGCCCCTAAGGATGTAGGGAAGACGTTGCCCCAAAATAGGAGCTTTGACCCCGGAGGGAGCCTGTGCAATATGAGAAAGCCCTACGGGCTTTATCAGAGGGGAGGGATATGTGACAAGGTGACCGCTGGTAGTCGCATGATCCTGCCACTAGAGGGTCTATGGCCGGAGACCTTCTGTAGATGCGCCACCGAGGAACTGGGCTCGGTGGGGAAAAGCCACCTATTTTGTGTCAGTGTTATACTACTGACACGTACAGTAGCGGCTAGAATAGCTGCAAGGCAGCTAGGCATGGGGTGGTTTTTCCGGGACAGCTATAGTGTCGGGTGGGTGGCTGTCCCCGCATTCCAGGTCTCTGGGTTCCAGCCCAGATATTGGACATCTCTGGAGGCCTATAAAAGCCTAGTACTCCAGGTGATCTGGGGGCGTGGCCTGCTACCTGGAAGTTGGAGCAGCAGAGCTGGAGAGAGGCTCTGGCCCCCAGAGGCTACAGGGAAGCTGAGGACACAGGGTGGAGACGGTATGTTTGAGGGGCTGTGCGATAGGCACAGACCTCGGGACAGAGAGGGACCCTGTAAATAAGTTAGTGGCCAGACGGCCTAGATGTTTATTTATGTTTTTGATGTTTATGTTTCTATACGTTTATCCTGAGCCTAAATAAAACTGGTTGAGGCCAGTTAAACGGAAGCCTGGTGTCTGAGTGCCATACCGTTTCTACGAAAGACGGCGATTCCGCGAGTGAAAATCCCCAGAGCCGGTCCAAGATGGCGGCCGACGGCAGGTGAGCCGTTACAATATATAAAGATATGCACACAGATATACATGCGCACACACACACAAACATATATATATACATATATACACACACATATATATATACATATATACACACATATATATATACATATATACACACACATATATATATATATATATACACACACACATATATATATACATATATATAAATATATATATATATAAGCACACACATATAAATATAAATATATATATATAAATATACACACACACACATATATACAGTACATACACATTCACATACATATATATATACAAACACATATACATGCACACACACATGTGTGTGCTTGTGTATGTATATGTGTGTGTATATATATATATATACACAAGCACACACATATATATATACACATATACATACACAAGCACACACACATTGTATATATGTATATATATATATATATATACATACACATGCATGCACACAGATATACATGCGCGCACACACACACACAAACAAATATATATAAATACTTATATATATATATATATACATACACATATATAATATATATATATATATATACATATACACACACAATGTGATATATATATATATATATATATATATACACACACACATATATATATAAACACACACATATCTATACACACATACATATACACACACATATATATATATACACACACACACGCACCTATACACACACATACACACACATATACAAATACATATATATACACATATATGTATATATATACACACACACATATATATACACATACACACATATATATACACATACACACATATACACATACACACATAAGCGTATACACAAATATATAAATTCAGTTCATATTCATGAAGATGATGTTGTGTTGCCCTTATTATACTATTTAGCACTGGTCTCTACAGTGAAGCTCCTCACTCACTTGAGACCTCCCTGGGCACCTGTGGATGTTGCTGCTGCTGTTGGCTCCATATTGAAGGCTGTGGTCCATGTTGCAGGACATGGTCCGGGACCCGGGAGCAGCACAGCAGGGGACAGAGATTCTCACTCGCAGTGTGCTGCTGAACTTCCTGACTGCCAGGCTCTTGTGCTGAAAGCGGCTGCAGCACATAAAGTCCTGACAGGAGCTTCAGTGTGTGACAGGCGCCCCCTCTTCAGATCCCGTCACTTCCTGCAGTCGCCCTCCCTCCCTGCCTGCTCTGAAGAACGGCTTTGAGTTCTATGTGTGTCCAGAGGACGCACATACAGTGGAATAGGTCATCAGGGCTGCAGGCACACAGAAGCTGCCTGAAACCCGACGATCTGAGATTCGGGGCACAGGCAGTATTGTCCGGGGCATGTGCCTCGAATAAACCTGCCTAGCAACGCCCCTGCTCACTGGCATCATTATTCTTACCTAGATTCCTAATCCCTGAGTAGCTTCCCTGACAAGGATGACCCTGTCCAGCACCTTCCGGTGTCTGGAAATTGCATCCAAGGATGATCCAGACTTGTGCAAGTCCACAATTCTCTTCCTGATATCTTGGCTGATTTCTTTAGACTTTCCCATGATGTTACACACAGAAGCAGTGTGTTTCTGGTGTGCCCTAAAATACATTCACATGTTTGTCTCTAATTAACTCAGAAGTGCGTCAGGTGTTTGCGGGTAGTTAGCAGTAATTATTTATTTCATTGCAGTTGCCCTTAATTTGATATAGTCCGTGATGAATTTTTATTGATCATTGCTTTGACACAGTATATATTTGCTCAATATATGCACTTGAATTATTTATATATATATATATATATATATATATATATATATATATATATATACATACATACAGTGTATAAAATATATGTCATATCTTATGATATATTTATTTTAAATTGCTTTATTTGTGGGGCCTGGCATACATCTTTTTAGGGTAATAAGTAGTAACTTAGTGCATATGCATGAACTGTATCTGATACATATTTTATTTGGAAAGTTTTTTTGATTTGCTAGCCAGTAAATAAAATAGATCACGTACAAATGTATCCTCAGTATATCAACAGCTTTCATGAAGGCCTCATAGGTTTGTTATAGAACATTAGTAAACAAACAGCATCTTGAAATCCAAGGAACACACCAGACAGTTTAGGGATAAAGTTGTGTCAAAAAGTATTGCAGGGTTAGGCTTTAATAAATAAAAAAAAAGCCCAAGCTCTGAATATCACAGAACACTGTTCGATTCATCATCTGTAAATGGAAGGAGTATGGCACAATGGTAACCTACCAAGACATGGCCACCTGACCTAAATGCCATTGAGAATCTGGTGCACAACTTGAAAATTGCTTTTCACAAACGTTCTCCGACCAATCTGACTGAACTAGAGCGATTCTGCAAACAAGAATGAGCAAAAATTCATACCGGTCCTATAAATGTCAGGATATGGTAGATTATTTCTACTCTGAATGACCAGAGCATCACTCTTGTATCAATCATTTGGGATTGCTGTGACTAATTATTTCGGATTGTGTATGCATACCATACTGGCTCACCTCATCCCTGTGCCTATTTATACTAAAGTTATGTTTATTAGTGGCTTCTCCTCCTTAGATTATTTATGTTAAATATTAGAAATCAGATTTTTCTTTACTGAAATAAAATTCTCCTGTGTCCATAAATTGCTTGTTTTGGCTTCCCCTGTTGGTCTTTCATTTCCCCTCCAGAATGTCCACCTCATGTGTTCAATGCTGGTAAGAAGAAACCTCTCCGATTACATTGACTCTTATTGGCTGAACTGCAGAATAGCAGGAATCACAGCCTGTGTACAATAGGATCTGACTGAGCTACTGAGCATGTGCGACCACAGGCAAGGGACATAGTAGGTGGACATTCTGAGAAGTAATAAAGATAGCAAAGGAAGGTCATGTATATAAGCACAATGTCCGTACTCAGGAACATTTTATTTCCAAAGTATAAAGTGTTGCAGTTTACATGATCTAACAGAGCAAATTAATATTCATTTATGGAACCCCTTTAAAGTGAATGTATCACTAGAATGTTTCACCAACTAAAACCCCCAAAAAACAAACATTTTTTTCTTAGACATTTTATTTTCAGGTGATAGGATGTTTGAATTCTTGTTCTGGATATGATTATAAGGGCAGTCATCTGGTCCTAGCTAATTTTAACACCAGCTAGAGATATGATTAAATGCAGCTACAGTATCTCACAAAAGTCAGTACACCCCTCACATTTTTGTATATATTATACCTTTTCATGGGACAATACTGAAGATCTGACACTTTGATACAATGTAAAGTAGTCAGTGTACAGCTTGTGTAACAGTGGAAACGTGGTGTGCCCTTAAAATAACTCCACACCCAGCCATCAATGTCTAAACCACTGGAAACAAGAGTGAGTACACGCCTAAGTGACAACGAAAGTGAGTACACAAGTGGAAATGGACAAATTGTGCCCAAAGTGTCAATATTTTGTGTGGCCTCCTTTATTTCCCAGAACTGCATTCTCTTGGGTATGGAGGTCACTAGAGCATCACAGGTTGCAGCCATCGGAATCCTCTTCCTCTCCTCCATAATGACATCACGGAGCTGGTGGATGTTAGAGACCGTGCACGCCTCCATCTTTCAGTTTAAGATGTCCCACAGATGCTCAATAGGGTTTACAGCTGGAGACACACTTGACCAGTCCATCATCTTTACCCTCATTTTCTATAGCACGGCACTGGTGGTCTTGGATGTTTGGGGTCATTATCATGTTGGGCTGCTTGCCAGTATTGCAGTTTCTGAAGGAGGGGATCATGCTGTGCCTCTGTATGTCATAGTACATGTTGGCATTTATGGTTCCCTCAAGAACTGTAGCTTCCACAGCTGGTAGCATTCATGCAGCCCCAAACCATGACACTCCCACCACCATGCTTGACTGTAGGTAAGATACACTTTTCTTTGTACTCCTCACCTGCTTGTCGCCAGACACGTTTCACACCATCCGAACAAAATATGTTTATCTTGGTCTCCTCAGAGCACAGGACATGGTTCCAGTAATTCATGTCCTTAGTCTGCTTGTCTTTAGCAAACTGTTTGCAGGCTTTCTTGTGCATCATCTTTAGAAGAAGCCATGTGTTCTCCCTGAGGTCATCCTCTATGTTTCTATGTAAATGTTAAATTAGTGAAATAAATCCAGTGCTTCAGGCTAAACCCGGCCACCTGATTCCCTTGGCTCCTCCGGGCCCTTTCCTCCTGGGTATAACGGGTGACTCACCATTCTCATTGCTCCTATAACATGACTATGGCTGTGTTGCTTCCCATGATACATAACTGACCATACTGGGGGCCGATTTGCAGGTTTTCCGCTGCTCAGTTCATCACTTGGAAGCTTCTGATGCTCTTACACAGGACGCTAAATTCCTTCCATTATGGATTTTCTCTTCTATCATTGACTTGTTAGATAACAAAGATGATAGAAATCTAGAGAAGTTTACCTCTCCGGTCACCAGGTGGAAGATCTCAACGGTGAGGTCTAATATTCTTCTGCTGTTCTCATTCCTGTCCATGTCCATCCATGGTGGGTCATTCAGGAGAAGAAACGCTGTGTATGAGAATAGGAGAAAACTGGATGAACTGGAAGGTTCTAGTACTGCAGGTGCCTTTATGGAGAAAGGAGAAGCCCCAAATCCTACAGGGGCCACATCATGTGTGACATACATATGCTCTGGGGGCAGAGGAGAAGCAGCTTCTCAGAGCCGTCTCCACATGGATACAGGGTATTCCTGATCCATCTAAAGGATATTCCATAATGTCTGATAGATGAGGGCCCCACCTCTGGGGTCCGCGCTCGGCTGTGTCTGTAACTCCTATAGAAGTGAATGGAGAGACCCCTGTACATGTGTGGCTCCTCTCTGCTCATTCCCCACCTGGATGCAGTGGCCCCATCTCCATGAGGGTTGGGTCTGTTCTCCAGAGGTGAGACCCTTGTTGGGTGTGATTGGATGATTGATTTGGCGTGCAAGAAATGAATTATAATTAGGCAGAATGTGTAAAATAATGAAAGGTTTATTACATAAATAGAATAAATAGAAATGATACTTAGCTGGCAGTTACAGATGTTACCAATGCATAGTTCTCGCACACAGTGAAACGGGGGCCCCTTGTTGCACCCTCAAAAGTACAACCCATTTCGTCCGACGACACATCAAGGGATGCTGGGTGCCATGTCCGGCCCCAGCGGAGACTCAGCTCTCACTGGCAGATCCTGACTTTTTATGCCAGTCAGAGCTGTCTTCCTTAACTCTCAAGATGCCCATACTTGGCATCTCTTATGTCTGAAGTTGTCCAGTAATTTTTACCAGAGCCTTCTTATCTATGATCATCCATACATGGGGAAGTATGAGAATAGCTGTGCATTATGTAATAGTGTCGGCTTCTGATTATCCATACATAGGACAGTATGAGAATAGCTGTGCATTATGTAATAGTGTCAGCTTCTGATCATTACAGTGTTGTAATATTATCAGCTTTGAACTTCTGAGCAGTCAAGCAGGGGTCACCAAGGTCAAACACTGTGAGCAGAAATAGACCACTATGTTGGGGTAGAAATGAACAGCTGCCTTCACATACAGCAAATACAGTGATTATACTGGATATCTATATAACCTATGTTTTTAATAGACTGGATCCAAGTATATTAAATGAAGGCATAAGATAAATATTCTATATCACAAACGTATAAACCCCACTGTATAATTTTGCATACTATTACATTGGGGAAAAACCCCTTTATGTTATAACTGATGAAGGACTTGACATCAGGTGAGAAGACAAATGAAGCCATTTCCCAGACAGTGAGGACCTGACACACGGCTGATACTGGAGGAGGGCGATTCATCACAGTGATTGAATTTAAATTTACCATTTCAAGCTTTATTAACAATCAGACGCGGCACAGTAAATGTGTCGGCCTCACTGAATGCTGACAGTGAACAGAAGCCTCAGCAGGGGGCGCTGTGTAGGACTGACTCCACACTGACTGGATTACACGCGCCCGGTTCTCGCCCCTGATCAGTGGCAGCTGCATCCCAAAGCTTGTGTGTGACCCCACAGTGACCAGGACCAGTGTGGAGTGTTGGAGCCTCAGTGCTGCTCATGTACAATGCACGGGGACGATTTCTGTGTAGTACTACCAGCAATAACTCTCCTAGTAGAGTGGGGTCTGCGGCTGAGCCTATAGGTGTTACCACTGAGGCAAGAAAGCCACATCTCCAGGAGAAGATTCTGGAATCCAACACTTTATTGGATTTGCAAACTACTCTCATCAGTTTATTCTGCATTTTTCCACCCTGTTTGTCACCCATCATCTCCCTAACTAAGAAGGGCAACAACACGTGTTTATGGAATCCTGAAGCGGAGGCAGCCTTCTCTCAGCTAAGGGCTGCTATTGCCTCTGCTACAGTACTTTATCGTTCGGATTCAGAGAAACCCTTCTTCTTACAAGTAGATGCCTTCTCACTCGGAGTCGTTCTGTCTCAAAAGAATGCAAAAGATAAGACTGGAACCTTTGGCTTCTTCTCCAAGACCTTCTCTTCCACTGAGAGGAACTACTCTATTGGGGACCGAGAATTGCTAGCCATTAAATTAGCTTTAGAGGAATGGCAACATTTGCTTGAAGGCGTTCTTCATCTGGTGAGAATTTATACAGACCATAAAAATCTACTCTATCTGCTATCTGCCATTCCAACTCATCCCTGACCATAGTGCTGTTATCATTCCATCCCTCGCCCATCTCTACAACCAGTCATTAACCTCTGGCACCTTTCCTTCCTCGATTAAAAATATGCGGCCATCACACCCATCCATAAGAAACCATCCCTTGACCCCCTCCTGTCTGTCCAACTACTACCCCATATCACTGCTTCCATTCGCCTCTAAACTTCTTGAATAGCACATCTATCTTCAACTCTCCTGTCATCTCTCCACCAACTTTCTCCTTGACCCGCTGCAATCGGGCTTCCGACCCCACCACTTTACCGAAACCGCCCTAACCAAAGTAACCAATGACCTAGTCACTGCCAAAGCCTCACGCCACTACCCTGTGCTTCTCCTCTTCTGTCCTCTACCTTTGACACTGTCGACCACTCAGTTCTGCTACACATCCTCTCCTCCCTCAGCATCACGGACTTGGCCCTTTCCTGTATCTCCTCGTACCTCACTGATCGAACATTCAGCGTCTCTCATTCTCGCACCACCTCCTCCCGCCTGCTTTCCGTTGGTGCCCCCAAGGGTCAGTCCTGGGTCCCTTACTCTTCTCTATCTACATTCTTGGTCTGGGTCAGCTAAAAGCATCACATGGCTTTCAATACCAACTGTATGCTGATGATAACCAACTCTATATCTCCGGCCCAGATGTTACCTCTCTGCTCTCCCGGATCCCAGACTGTCTTTTGTCCATATCCTCCTTCTTCTCCTCCTGCCTCCTAAACCTAAACATGCAGAAAACAGAATTCATCATCTTCCCACCGTCCCACTCCACCCCTAAGCACTCTATAACTGATCTCTCTATCACAGTCAATGGCTACACTCTCTCACCGGCTCCGCAAGTCCGCTGCCTTGGGATAACCTTTGACTGTAATCTGTCCTACAAACCACACATCCAAACTCTTGCCTCTGCCTGCCGCCTCCACCTGAAAAATATCTCTCGAATCCGCTCATTTCTTAACTTTGAAAGCACAAAAATGCTTGTCCATGCCCTTGTCATCTCCCGCCTAGACTACTGCAACATCCTTCTCTGTGGCCTCCTATCTAGCACCCTCAGTCCCCTGCAATCCATCCTTAACTCTGCCGCCTGTCTGATTCACCTCTTTCCTTTGCCTCTCCCCTCTGCCTATTCCTTCACTGGCTACCCAACTGGCACTGCCCAGCAAATCCAGTTCAAGTTATTAACCTTGACCTACAAGGCTCTCTATAACCTCTCCCCTCCATACATCTCTGCCTTAATCTCTAGATACCTCCCTTCACGCAATCTCCGCTCCTCAGAAAACCTTCTTTTCTGCTCTCCTCTTATCAGCTCTTCACATAACCGTCTCCAAGACTTCTGTGCTTCTCCCCCAAAAAATTCCCCTCACCCCTGTCCGTTCTAGTTAGTTATTGTCACCTTTTTTCCTTTTTTTGCCTATGTTTTTAAAAATATATAAAATATATATAATATTATAATAAATATATATTAAATAATAAAATATAATCCCACCGAATGTACAGCACTCTGGATTAAGGGTGCTCTAAAATAAATAATAATATAATAAAAAAAATAATAAAAACTGCCAATGTTTGAACCCCCAACAGGCCACATGGCCCCTGTTTTTTTCATACTTCAATTTTTCTTCTTCATTTCTGACAGTGGGAAAAGAATGTTAAAGCGGAGCATTATTCCAAGCCACCGATGTCTCAGATTTTATAGCAGAGCCCACCCCCATCAGTCCTCCAGACGCATCGTATTCATGTACCCAAAAAAACTTGGGGGAATAGGGAAGAAGATTTAGTATCCCCTGGCTAAGGAAGCAGATCTTTTCTGGGGCCTGTTTCCAAAATGTTGGTACTTGGAATTTCCATAATTCCTCAGCCTAAACTCTCGACAATGGGGCCAACTCTTCAGATAATGAAAAAAAATTTTATGGGTTTGCTTGAATTGTAAAAAAGTCTCTCACCAAAGACCCGCTGGCCCCTTTGACTCTCTGCCGGCTTAAACCCCTTGACTAAGCCAGGGATTTTGGACAACCCTTTCCCCCTTTCCTCAGTGACATATTTGTTGCATAAACTGCCCTCCGGATTGGCACTTCACACCTCTCCCGGGTTTTCTTTCTGCATCTAAGTTCCTCCATTTTCCCCTGCCCCGGGGATACCTCCCCATTCACTTGAAAGGGGGGTAAAATTTTTACCTCCAATTCGAGATCCCTCTGTTCTCACTAAAGATAAACTTTGCCCTCTCCCGAAACCCATGCCCAGCCAAAAAAACCAAATACTGGGGTACTACTCGGGCCTTTGGGGGGCCAACTAAGCGCCCTTTGCTTCCCGGTCGCCATGACCTAAAATAACAATATAACAAATAAACATTGACTTCACATTTCACATGGTTTGGCCGGGACCCAGGGCTCCCCGAATGCATACATCCTGGGAGGCCCGGATCAACTCCCAGATATGTATTTACCGTTTGGCAGGCCCCCAGAGTGTGCTTTTGGCCTCTCCCGGGTCCAAGGATCAAGCCAAAAAAAAGGAAGCCCCCTCCTGTGTTGTGTCTTTTGAAAAGGTTTCGGCTTTCCGCAAGCACCAAGGGCTTTAAATACTGGTCTGAATTTGGGTTCCTCTTTTCCCCGGGTCCCTTTCTCCACCCTTTGGGAAAATCGAATAGGTATCCTACAACTCTGCCTAATCCTCCCCATCGCTCACTGACCCCTTTTCGGGTCTCCCGCTTAAACCCTGATTCTACCGATACACCCACAAACTGTCCTCCTCTAAAGGCGAGTCCTGAAGACATTCCATAAAGAGTATTGACAATCCCCCCCTGTCAGGGAAATTGACAAAATAATTTACCAAAGGCAGATAATAAAAAAAAAAATTTACATAAGGTAAGAAAAAAAATCCTTTTTTAAAAAAATTTTATTTAATGTTCAGGCAGAAAAGGGAGATCTGAGCTTCTGTATCAGGAAAGGGAAGGAGGGCAAGGAAACATTCTGTCTATGTATGGGGGACAATTATAACAATTTTTATGTGTAAATAAAAAAACCCAAATTTTAATTTTCGATTTACTTCCAAACATCCACTCGCAGAATCTACTTCTCCCCAAGTCTCCAGGGGACAAATAAAACCCCCCAAAGGTTTTATCCTTTTTGATCAAAGTCCTTTACTTGCTTGAACAAATATAAAGGGGAGGGGAAATTTTTTAAGGGGCACTTTAAAATTGCGAATTTACCATTCAAAATTTTTATCATACTCGTAAGCCAAAAACTAGGATACATCCAAGTTGAAAAAAAATGTAAACCCCCTTGTACACAAAACTAGGAGGGCATTAAAAAATCAGACAGTCCTGCTACACCGTTCCAATTACATCTGTCCCCCATTACAAAAAGAGACTTTTTGGGGGGGGGCTGGCACTTTTTGTTTCCCTAGCGATAGTACTATGGGAGTACTAGTAGTTCACATGCCACAGCAGACAAAGGTGAAAACTTCTTAACAGGGGGACTGACAGCAAAAAAAAATGAAAAAAACCCCTCGCACTATCCAAAACAAAAAAAAACCCTTTTTGCTGGATTGTATTTAATAAAGTTACCTGTTCCCACTTACCCACAAATTCAACTTAAAAAAAAACCCATAGTCCCCATACCGTTTTGAAAACCCCGGGGACTGCCTGTACTGATATAAATGTTTTGCTTTTTTTTTTTTATGTAATACATCTGTCTTAGAAACACCATTCAAATAGTGAGACACCTTACTGTTTTTTTCGTGGAATAACAGAAATCTGGTACATAAAGAATCCTTATTCATGCAAAATGCAGTGTAATGTTTGCCGAAACATTTTTCCTATTTTTAACATAATATGCTTATCCCTGTGTGAATTTTTTTTCATGTTTAAAAAAGATGTGATTTTAAATAAAAGGGTTTCCCACTACAAAAAAGAATAGGGGTTTCCCCTGTGTAATTCTTTTTTGCTTCCAAAATGATTTATTGTAAAACACTTTCCCCAATTTTGAACATAAAGGTTTTTTCTCCTGTTGGGCTTTTCATGTGCAACAAGACTTGATCTCATGGGAAAAAAATTTTCCCCATTTTTAACAAGAATAAGGCTTTTTCCCGGGTGAATTCTCTCATGACTGACAAGAGGAATTTTCATATAAAATATTTTCCCCCATTCCGAAATGAAAATGGCTTTCCCCCCTGAGTGACTTTTCTCGGGGGGACCAGATAGGATTTATTGTGAACATTTCCACATTCCGAAATAAATGGCTTCTCTCCTGGGAGTTCTTTTAGACGCCCAATGTGATTTAACGTAAATTTTTTGCAATTGTGAACTGAATGGGGTTTCTTCCTGGTAATTTCTCAGTTCCAAAACAGATGATTTTTAGTAAAATTTTTCCCCACTTTTAAACAAGAAACGGTTTCCCTCGGTGATTTCTTCTTTTTCAAAAGTCTGTTTATTATTAAAACATTTTTAATTCTGAACATGAATATGGTTTTTTCCTGTGGGGAATTCTGTCATGTTTAAACAAGGTTGATTTATTATAAAACTTTTCCCCATTCAAACGGGAGTGTGGTTACTGCTGGGGGGTTTGATCTGTCAACAAGCTGGATTTAAAGTAAAGATTTACCACATTTGAACAAAATGGGGGCTTCTCTTGTGTAAATTTCTATTTAAAAATTTTTCCCTTTCTTATAAAGAATTTCCCACAATGTGAACATGTTGGGGCTTTCTCCTGTGTGAATTTTTAAATGTGTAATAAGATGTTTTTTGTTTTAAAAGATTTCCCACATTCTGAACATGAACGGGGGCCTTTACTGTGTGAATTCTCTTATTTTTAAAACAGGTTTTGATTTACTTTAAATGCTTCTATTTCTGGTTTTGGGGGCAATTCTTTTTTTGTTTTTATCCCTTTTCTGGTAAAAGGATATAAGCTTTTCATAAACGTTACCACTCTACACCATGACCCATTTCTGGCTTTTAGTTTGTGTAAATTTGTAGTTGGTCAGGAGAAAGGGTTTTATGATTTGGGAATTTAAAATAGTTTGTCCCTGAAGTCGTGAAGTGCAGGAGAGGGTTTTTTTGAGAGGGCTCAGGTTTCCCCTGTTCTTTATAATTTAAAGAAAAAAAGTTTCCATCAGAAATTAAAGCTGGGAATTTTTTTGTGAAAATAAAATAGATTTTCAAAATTTTATTTATTTTAAAAAACAGTGACAAATTTTTAACATTTTTTTAGGTGGTTTTCAATACAGTTTTCGTAAAATTCTTTGCTTTCTATAAAGAAAAAGGAGGGGCTTTTGTCAGAGATAAATTTTTATGTGCTTGAAGTCAAGTTTTCAATGTCTCCCGAGGGACCGAGTAAGTGAAAAGGCTAAAAAAATCAGTGAAACGTTGGGGGAGGGAAAAAAACCCCTTTAACCCCTTCCCAAAATTTTACTTGCGGGAAGGACAACCGTAAGTCCTGGGCATCAGTGGGTTTTTAAGAAGCCTATTTAACAAAAACCAAGTGGATATTACTTTGTATTTTTTTAATCTTAAAAGAAATTTTAAAAACTTGCAATAAGTCTAAAGTCATAGAAACGTGGAATATTATCACGCAAAACGTAGTCCATCTTGTTAAACTTAAAAGCAATGGAAAGGAAGCTGGGAAATGGACCCTGAAATTACATTTTAGAAAAACTTCTTTTTCAACTTTTTGAAACGGGCCCGGGTGTCGGGGTTATTCCCCCTTTTTCCTATCCTTGCTTTTTAAATTTAAAAACAAAAAAGGGGTACATTTTTGGGGTTTGATAAAGTATTCACCTTTTTATCAAAATTTAGACTTAAAGTCAAGTTGTTAATCATTTGAAAATTTTAAAAATACAAAGTAATACCACTTGGCGTTGTTAAATATGATATGTATTGGGGTTTGGGAAAAAACCACGAGACCAGAAAGGGGGTGGAGACTATTAAATAAAGGGGAAAAGTTAAATAATAGGCTTTCAAGAGACCCCTGCACAATCGTAAAATGGACACTGTATTTTACAGCTTACCATGCACATAGGGGTTTTTCACTAATAAACATTTTTAAAAAAAAATTAGCATAGGTGCACATGGTGCAGTGTAATATACATACATTTTCCAAAACAGGGGCACACTAAAAATAGAGAACAAAAGGGGACTGGGGCATTTTTAAAAAAGCATTTCTGCTACAGGAAATGTGAAACATTTTTGAGGTTCTTATTTACATTTTTGATCAAAAGCTTAGCCACCCCCAAAACTCAACGGGCCCTTTTAAAAGGCAGGGGGTCCACTTATTTTTACCCTCCTGGACTTCCATACTTCGGGGAGTAAAGGCAATAACTTCTGAACCACTGACGTTTTAAAAAACCCTTTGGGGGGTAACAATTGAACAATGGGTAGGCCCACCGTCTTTGAGGTCCAAAGGTGGGTTTTGCAAATACTAAAAAAAAAATAAAAAAATTTAAACATTTTTAGGACAAACAGTAACAAGAGTTACGGAAAGATCTGCAAAACAAGCAAATGCTAAATACTTGAAGTAAAAATTTATGAAATAATATAGGTAAGATGATTTTCTATACAATCCAATAGCCTCATTACAAAGCTGTAGGGGATGGGAGAAGGGAGCCTGAAAGTCACAATTCAAAACATTGTTTCCATTTTTCTTGTCAGGTAAAATATATCTTTTGGGGATATATTTTAAAAAAACAAAAAAAATTGTCAATATGCAAAACACTGCGGAACTTTTTTGGGAGTCTCTGACTTTTTCTGAAAAATAGTATTGCCCCCATCAGATCCGCATAGATGGCCTCACATCTGATTCATTAAATTTTCCCGGCTAGGAAAGGGCCCTTACACTAACTTGGTTGGGGGAAAGCGGTGACCACAGGGGCAAATCTTAACAATGAGGGCATAAAGGAATTGCTCAGCCACAGTCAGTTTTCTGAAAGGTTGAACCTTTACTTTCTTTGAAAAAAACAGGTGAAAAAAAATTTTGCTGAAATCTTTTGCCCTGGGAGCGGAATCTTTACCTCGGCAGCGCTTTGCCTGCTCCTGTCATCAATTAAAAATCCTCATGTGATAAAAGGGTGAAGAATGGGGGCATAGCACTGGGCCGACCCAATTTCCCTTGCTCTTTGCATCGAACAACTGTGCCAACTTATTAAAATTTTGAAATCGGGGGCGTCCATTTTAAAGACAACCGCCCTCAAAATAGGCACCGACCCGACTCCCTACCCTGGGTCCAAGCATTGCATAATAAATTTTTTTGGGCGCATCCGAAAGACCGATGAAATACGCTTCGGGATCCTCATGTGAACGCCGCTTTCGTTTCTCATGCCAAAGTTTTTTTAAAAACACTGCTAATTTTAGATGCATGTCTGGGACGTTCGACGGACCCAGAAACCATCACAAAAGCGGATGTTCACACGGAAAAAACCAGTGTGAACTACCTTTTCTTCCTACCGCCGGGCAATCTTCACAATTTACAGAGCTGCGGCCTGTCATCTGCCTCATTCACACACCTCATTTAAAAAAAAAACTTTATATCTAAAAATCATGGATTACTTGGTCAATATAGACCCCACACTTAGACCACAAGCTGAACAGATCGGAAATTTTTAAATTAAACTTTTTTTGGAAATGCGTTTTAAGATTTTGCGTTTGCATGGGTAAAATATGTACAAAGATACTCTTGTGACATATCTCATGAAAGCCTGTACAGTTCTGAGTAGAATGGTGTTTCTTTTGTTTCTCTATCTTTTTTCTAGCCTCAGTTATAAGGAGAAATGTAAAGTTGGGCAACACCGAAATTCGGACTTTTGCCGAACTTTGAAAATCGATTAAAATGCAAAAAAAAAATTCTAGAATTTTTTCTTCTTCACATTTTGTATTCTCTGACACACTGCTACCAAATAAAATTTCAAAAGAATTAAAAATATAGAGGTAAAAATCATTGGTTCACTTGACATGGAATGACCCATATATGGTTTTGCCATGTGCGTCCCGACCTACCATATTAAAATGTCACATTCATTAACCCGAATGGTGAACGCTGTAAAAAACAAAATAATCGCAGAATTGTGATTTTAATTCATCCCACAGCACATAGAATGGAATAAAAAGTGATCAAAAACTCATATAAACACCAAAGTGGTGGCAATAAAAAAGTCAGTTCATCCTGCAAAAAAAGTCCTTACACAGCTCTGTATACGAAAAATAAAGAATTTATTAGAAGATAGCTTTTTTTTTAAAGCGCTTCAACAAAAAAAAAATTTAAATTGGGTATCACCATAATCGTATAGACCCACAGAGTAAAACCAACTTGTTGTCATTTATACTGCACATTGAGCTCTGTTAAAAAAACAAAACAAAAAAAAAAAACCACACTACTGGGGTGAGGAAAATACTGTAATCCTGCCTTCCAAAAATCGGATTTAAAACCAATCAAAAGGCTTAACCCCCAAAAATTATACCAGTAAAAACTTCAACTCATCCCGAAAAAACAAGCTCCTACACATCTCCATACACAGAAAAATAAAAAAAAAGTTCTGGCTCTCAGACTATGGCAATGCAAAAGCGTGTTTCCTTTTTTTTTGAATAAAGTATTTTACTTGTGTAAAAGCAGTAAAACATAAAAAAAATACAAATTGGGCATCGCTGTAATCATATCGACCTGCTGAATAAAGCTAAGATGTCATTTATACTGCACATTGACCGTTGTAAAAAATAAAAAATACTACCAGGAATGCTGTATTGACCAGTGCTGGCAACTTATCAGGAGAGATTGAACAGGTCTGTAGCTATAGCGACCAGTACTGGCAGCTTATCAGGAGAGATCAAACAGATCTGCAGCTATAGCGACAAAGTGCTGGCGGCCTATCATGAGAGATAGAACAGGTTTGTAGCTATAGCAACTAGTGTTGGCAGCCTATCAGGAGAGAGAGAACAGGTCTGTAGCTATAGTGACCAGTGCTGGCGGCCTATCATGAGACATAGAACAGGTCTGTAGCTATAGCAAACAGTGCTGGCGGCCTATCATGAGAGATTGAACAGGTCTGTAGCTATAACGACCAGTGCTGGCGGCCTATCATGAGAGACAAAACAGGTCTGTACTATTAGCAATCAGTGCTGGCAGCCTATCAGGAGAGATCGAACAGGTCTGTAGCTATAGCGATCTAGGAGCTGATGCGGGCCCATACAAGAGGGATATCTAGGAATAGGAGACACTGTTAATGGACACATATTACAAAGTGACTGTTTTTGCAAGACCTTTTAAACCCCTAAAAGCAGCGACCCCTGTAGTGGACAACCCCTTTAACCCTGACAAAGTAATTTCCACAACTAATGTAATTGGAAAAAGTCCAATGCCCTATCCACCGTTGAAACTAATCTTGTAAAACTCCTTAGGCTGCAAATACACATGTTTTTTTTAAAACAATTCTTTAAACCCAAAATCTGAAGGGATCCAGCGGGAAGAAAAATTACGAAAGACCAATTTTTGAAAAATCATCTCCCTAACTGCCAAAAAATTTTTCATGTGTTTTTTAGCAAACAAGTGTAACCTATTAACCCCACGGGGAAAGGCATTTAAGGGAGTGTAGAGCGGCTCACTTGCCGACCCTGCCCATACAGGAGGGATACCGGGTGACACCCGCCGCTAACACAGAGATGAAACCTTTTGCTATTAAACCCCAAGAGCGCAAAAACAAACAGTGAACGCTTCCTTTGCCTCCATTTGCAAACTAACCTATTCCCCCCGGGCGGGGAATGCTAGAACCCCTCTCTGTTCACTTCCCTATTGTGTATACAATCGAACCTCTACTGGTCAATACCCTAGGGTTCTCTAAATTACTGTGAAAAATACAAAAAATAAAAAGTGACACCGCTCAGAAAAATCCATCTTTAAAAATTAACATATTTATGAACACCGTCGAAGAAAAACACTCCAAATGATAAAATACTTTTTTCCCCACTGTAACAAAGAGCCCCGCAGCCCTTGGTCCGGGCTGGGGCCTCCAATCCCCCCCATTACCCCCCTCCCTGCTTCCCCTGGTCCCTGCCGTCGGGCGCAAACGCCCCCCCTTCCTTGGGGCGCCTGCGGGGCTCTTTAAATTAAAGGGCCAGTGCAGGGAATTTGGGTTTTTCCCGGCCCTGACCCTATTTTTTGATAAGCCTCCAGCACCCCCGCGGATATTTAGGGCGACATGTATGTGGGGCTTTTTTAACCCTGTTTTTTGGCGAACCTCGCCTCCCGGCCCCGAATCCCCCTGTCGGCCGGGATTCAGGGTTGGGGCGCGGTGTTCCCATTTTCACTGCGCCCCGAAAGAGCGGGGAGTGGGCGGGGTGGGGCGCGCGGTAGGGTTCCGGGGGGGAAGCCCCCTCAAAAAACCCCAAAGGATGTACGATGGCGAGTCGGCAAAGGCGGGCGCATGCACGCTCGGCAGCTCCGACCAGACCGGGGTTTATTTTGGTCTAAATCCCCCCCGAGGCAAAAGTGAAGCAGATCGGAACAGCGAGGCAATAGAAATCGCACAAAAATCCGGCGTTTGCACGTGCAGCAGGAGTATGATTCGGAAAAAAAAACCCTTTAAAAGGGGGAAAACGGGTTCAAAAAAGAGCTGAACGTAAAAAATAAACAAAATTAAAAAAAAAACAAACATTTCCAAAACTCAGAACGGCGCAATATCAAAAATGGGATTTAAAAATTGCCAGGAAATACAGTAATTCAAATTCTGAAACTATTTCATTGGTCGGCAAAAAACCGCCAAAATTTCAAAATGGACGACAGTGAAGCATTAAAACCTAGGGGAAGGATTGACCCAATCAAACCCCGGCCCGGGATAATTCAAAATACAGTAAAAAACGAAAAGAGCTGATTGGCTGATTTTAAGCGGGGTGCGGGCTAGCTCAGCCAATCAAAAATAGGCGAAAAAAGACCCATTTAGTTATGGAAATTTTGAACCAATCAAAACCCACGGGGGATAATTCAAAATACATAAAAAAAAAAAGAGTGATTGGCTGAGCAGAGGGTTTGGAACCCCACCAATCGAGCGCGACTACTTCCCCCTTTATAGTCTTAAGAGAGATGGGCCACTGAAATCTCGGGCGCTCAGCCCCGGGGGGCATTAAGTATTAAAAAAAAAAATCATTTTTATTAAGTGTCAAACATTATAAATAAAGAGCAGAACCCTTTTTAAAAATAAAGCTTTAAAACCCGAAAACGCGTTTTCGCCGAGACCCCGCGCACATAGGGAATTGCAATAGAGGGAAGCCCGGGAAAAACAGAACAAAATTTTTTAACTATTCTCATTTGGGCGGCGAAGCCAGCCAAAAAAATAGGGGCGACAAATTTTCCCATTTTAACCATGGGGGAGAAGTGACCAATCAGAAAGGGAGCGACCAATGCCCATTATATCCTATGAAAAAAATTGACCAATCATATTCAAGGGGGACAGTTCAAAAAACAGTAAAAATGCAGAAACACTGATTGGGTTAAGCGGGGGGGGGCTCTCCGCTTTTGCCAAACAACGCGAGCACTTTCCATAAGTTTATGGGGGAAAAAGGGAAATTCTGACGCATCCTGGATTTCTAAGTTAAAAAGGGGGGCCGTTATTTGGACCAATGGGAGAGCGACGCCCATTGGGCTTTCTAATGCAATTAAATCAAAATTACAAGGCCGAAATCAAAAGATAAACAAAAAGAAGTTGCCCATGTGTTATAAAAAAGTTTTAAAAATATGGGGGGGAACGAAAAAAAAATATTAAATCAAAAAATCCTGTTTATTTCTTTATTTTCGTTGCACCCCTACTATTGTCCTTGGCTAAAAAAATAGGGAAAAAACGACGACATGAGAAAAAAATGACAGCACCCGAGGGTTTAACACTCCTCAGCTTGGTGGTGATTCACAGGTAAAGACTGACAGTAGTGCCTGAAGGAAAGTGAAGTGTTTTCTGGTATGTCACCAGGACTGGGAGCTTTCATCCCTGGCGATTCGTTGGAGATGGCGTAAACAATGATCCAAAGGGGAAGCAGCTAAAGCAAAGGGGGAGAATTTTTAATAATGAGAAAGTGAAAATGTTTAAATTTTTTAATTTGTAAGTTTCCCCCTTTAATTTACTTTGTGGCAAAAACCCTTTCTTTAAGGCCATGTTTTACTACCTTTTTGGGCCCCTATTTCTGCCCCTTAATTCGCCCCTACCCGGCAAATTACGGCTGAAATTGGCCCGTATTTCGGTAAACCCAGTTTCATAGGAAAAATATGGTTATGTCTCCTCTGCCCGCTCGGCCAAACCCCACAGGGGGCCCGCCCTCCGCTCCCTCCCCCGGCCCCCCCCCCGTCCCCAACGGGTAATTGCGGGGGGTAATTACCCCCCGCTTAAGCCGTGGAACATGGCCAAATACTACAAAAATGCTCGTCCAAAACCCCTTGTCATCTCCCACCAGAAACTGCAAAACCCTTCTCTTGGCCCCCCATCCAACTCTTGTGCTCTTTTAAACCCAATAAACTTGCTACTTTCTGTTTTTTCCACTTTTCCCCTTTCAACCCTTCCTGGCTACCCATTGTCCATGGTTCAGTTTAAATTTTCTAACATGACTATGAGGGTTCTCAAAACCTGCCCCCCCCCACCAGGACCTTCTTTTCTGCCTTTCCCCTTTCACTCCTCACATAACCCTCCAAACTTCTCCCTGCTTCCCCCACACTCTGGAATCCCTGCCCCCAAAAATCAAATTTTTCTCCACTCTCACTAGCCTCAAAATAACCTGAAAACCCCTCTCTTAGGGGCCTTTTTAATTTCTAATACAGAGTTTTTGATTTGGGTTTTTAATTTTTTAGATCAAAAAAACAATTGAAGGTAAAAATATCCAGGGTTTTTTTTTAATGCAACAATGAGAGGCATAGAATTTAAAAAGCTTTTGAATATACAAAAATGTCTGACCCAAATTTCCCCCCCCGGGTTTGTGATTTATAGCCCCAAAACCCCCCTTTCTTCTGCAAAAAATACATCACCAAACATTTACAGCAGAAAAACAATTTCCCATTCACTAATTTGAAATGCGCTAATACATATGCATTACAACTTTCACCTTCTGACGTGTTCTGCTGGTTAAAGACTCTTGTTCCTTGTTGTCTTATTTTTTTTTTCAAAAATAATTTATTGAGAATCATACAGATTGCCTCCTGTAATCATTACAGTGGATGCCTGTGTGCAGATTCTCAGAAAATAAATACGTTTTCAGAAAAAAAAATGACATTGCGTCCACCACATTTTCCATAACCAGCCAAGGTAAAACCGACAGCTGCGGCCTGATACTATCGGAATGGGAAGAACCATCAATACTGGTCCCTTCCCATTCTAAAAATACCAGCCTGCAGCTGCTCCAAAAGCGGACCCTCACACTAGAGGGTCCGCTCCTGACGGTTACCAGCTCTTCCCAGTACACCTGGTGTGTTGGTACTGGGGTAATAGTGACACAGGGTTAGTGCCAGCTCTGGGCAACAAGAAACACCACTGGCTGGCACCAAGCCCAAGCGATAGTGATGAAGAGGCATCTGTCAGACTCTTCCATTACTATCAATGGAATTACATGGAGAAAAAAAAAAACACACATAAATTGCACAAAAAACTTTTATTTAAATAAACACTCCTGACCCCAGCCCTATTTAACCATTTTATTTAAAAAAAATAGATCCAAGGTTGATCCTATGCAGTCCACCGAATCCGAAGTAGTCCAAATGGGAACCTGTAAATAAACAACATCACACACATACAGTGCATATAGGCTGTATACCCTACTCAGCATCCAGGAAAGCTGGGTGACATCCATCGCGAACAGGTAACATCCAGCTTTCCATGATAGAAATACTGGGTGCCACCTTTGATGGATGGAGTGTCACCCAGCTTTCCTAGATTCTGAATAGGCTATTGCCATTACCAGAGTCTGTCCCCTGCGGCCTGTCTCCTGCCCTCTGCAGCCACCAAAGACAGAGCGCAGGGGGCTGGAGACAGGGAGCAGAGGGCAACTTCTACCCCTTGTGGCCTGTCTCCTGCCCATTGAGACCGCCAGTGACAGACCGCAGGGGCCAGGAGACAGGAGCAATGGGCAGAAGATAAGTGGGCAACTCCAACCCCTTGCACATTCAAATACACACCCCTCCCATACACACTGCAATACACACACAAATCCCTCCACTACAGACTCAAACACACACACCCCCTCCGGCATGTGCACATACACAAACACACACACATACACACCCTTCGCATGCTCACTGAAATACACACCCATCCCCTCACACAATCTCTGCCACCCTCCTCCCTTGCAAACACCTGTCTTGCTGCTGGTTCCTCCCTTTGCTCTGCGCGAGAGCAAAGGGGCGGAGCCCCATGGCTCACGCCAATCCCCGCCCCCTTCCCAGTAATGCTTGGGGCTCCCTGCTCTCAAGTAGCTTGAAGCTAGGAGAGCATTGCTGGGCTGCGGCCAAGAATGGTGGCTTCAGGGGGCGTCAGGAGACGCTACCCCGATACCTCCTTACACGTATAACCTCTGGTAGCTCTTCAGCGTTGAGCAACCGAAGCGGGGGGGCCGGGACACAGCCCCCATTAGCAGGAGTGACCCTCCCAAACCGGTTGGCGCTATAAAATATATAATAATATTAGTTCTAGTCACTAGATTTCTGGAGACCGGTCACTGATCCAGGGATTTCTCTCCATACACAGGATTACACTGTAGTGAAGAAGACGCCAGGTGACTGTGTGGCCCCCAGCAGCTGTCCCTGTGTGTCAGGAGGATGGAGCCGGTGCCCCATCATAGAGCCTACCCCGCACTCACTGATACATGAGAGGGACAATAAGCAGAAGATCCTAGAACTCACCAACAAGATGGCGGAGCTGCTGACTGGAGAGGTGATGCTGCTGGGAATGCTGGGACATTATACAGTAACACCACTGGAGGGGTCTGGGTGATGACCGTATCATTTTGTGTGTCAGGTTCCTATAAGGTGTCAGGAGGTCGCTGTCTATTTCTCCATGGAGGAGTGGGAGTATTTAGAAGGACACAAGGATCTGTACAAGGACGTCATGATGGAGGATCTGGAGAATCACCGGCCTCTTATGTCACAAGGTAAGGAGATAGAGCTGGGTTATCTTGCCTATTACTTTGGGTGCAGAACGGCACTGGCGGCCATGTTGGAGATTTAAAGGGAACGTGTCATCAGAAATAACCTATTGTTTATATTGTGTTTTATATGAAGCAGATTTATTAAGAATTTTTGTTGTTGTGTTTTTTTGTGGTCACTAACCCTAATAATAGGCTGACACTTCCTCTTCTGTAGAGAAGAGTCTCCTCATTATCATCACAGATGGATTACAATGGAAGGTGACACCAATGTGTAGATAACACGGCTTATCACCATTCACAATAGGAGATGGTCACAGCTCCCCCTCCCCACACAATGACTTCTTCCCAGGTCACAGAGCCTCAAACACTCCCCCATAGAAGTCAATGAGTCAGCTCCTGTGCACAGGCTCCTATGTCCATGTAGCTGCAGTAAAGCATAGCTCTAACTGCTGTTAAAATCGGCTCAGACAAGATGATGGTCCCATAATCATATACAGAAAACAGAATGAAAAATTCTTCAATCGGAAAAAAAACAAGAAGAAAAGAATCTGTATCATCTGGTTTTCATCAGTAATAATCTCTTGATGACACATTCAGCTTGAAGGGATTTTCCACAGGTTAAAGGGGGAAGCTTGCAAATTAAAATCAAACATTTTCACCATTCATTATTATTAAAAATTCTGCACCGTTTTTGTTTTAGCTGCTTCTTTAGTGACCCATTGTTTACAGCTCATCTCCAGGGGATACGACCAGGGCTGGGAGCTCTTCAGTCCTGGTCGCACATGCTCAGACATCACCTCTCCTCTCAGGCAGCTACTGATGTTCAAACCCCAGGTGCTGTCATTCTACTCCCGTCCTCTATCCTCCTTAGTAATTAGTCAAACAGTGCAAATAAATAAGAAGAAACCTCAATCAGGTCTGTGCATTGATAAAGAGGAAAAAAAAAAACACAGGTTTGGTTCCTGCAGGGATTTGAACCTAGGACCCTTGTGCATTGAGGCAAAAACATTATCTCTGAGCTACATTGTAGCTACTCGCAATGCTTTACATAAACAGACCTTTCTTGGACTACAGAGAGGAAAGGCCTGGTGATGTCATCCTGCTGGGTCACATGATATGCAGTTTAAACAAATCACACACGCCCCCTTCTGAGCACACAGAGCTGAAGAGCTCTGGATGCAGGAGATATGAAATGAGATTGTGGCAAAACCCCTTTAATACTGGTTTCCTCTGTTAGATGCAGAAAGTAACAATCATTAATTTGGAAATAAATCGCTCCTGTGTCCAGATATTGAGGTTACATGATATCGACTCTTTGCTGTTCTCCTCATTCTGTCTCACATTTTATCTATCTACTGTGTCCATTACTGGTCATAATGACTCGCCAGATCTGGGAGGTGGATCCACTGGATCACTCACAGATATCTGCATCAACCTTGCTGGGGAGCGGAGTCTAAAGAGCCCCTTGGTTTTCACCCTTTAACCCTCACACAAGGAACTTGACTTTGCTGCAGAGGACGCACAGCTTATGTGAACATTTGGTACTAGAGGAACAGATGATAAGCACTGTCTAAGTGTTAGGGAATTAGGGAAGGTGGAGCACTTTCTTAGTTTGGGTCAAGCCGAAGGTCAACGCAGGCAGCAGACAGGCAGGGAGATCGGGAACAAGCTTAAGTCAAGAACCAGGAATGTATAAACAGGAATCACTTAAGATCACCAGGAAGGACACTGAAGATATAAGAGTTGGGGGAGGAGACCCCACAAAATAGCCAGAGGTGAACAACTATGGGGCAAAGCAGAGCGACGTCAAGCACTGGCCCTTTACATCTAAATATACAAAAAGGAGCAGGGAGTAATGGAGCAGACGCTACTAGGAACCTGGAGTCGCACTCAGCAGCCAATGAGTAACCACCTGCTCCAACCGCCCTGTAGCACAGCTCCTTACACTGGTGGTCGCACATGCTCAGTACATCAGTCAGACCAACTGGATCACTATTACACAGGATGAGCAGTGATTCCTGCAGTCATTGCCCTCTCAGAGGCTCCTTCTTCCCAGCACTGGGCACAGGATGTGGATGGAAAAGAAAGATCTCCAGGAGGAGCTGCTCTGCAATATCCTTCTCCTCCTTCATCCCCTGCCCTCTGCTCTGCAGCCTTCACACCATATTGGCTCACGAAACTCATAACCTAGCACCTTCTCCTCTTCCTGTTCCAGTAAGTACCTGGAGGTGGCACCTGTGGCTCTGAGCCCCCTCTATACACAGGGCATTGGCATACCATGGTCTGCCTCCTCAGGGACGAGTCAGGTTTGGGCATCATCATGGCATAGAATGACTTGGTCATGTTCCTTTCAGATTTTGATCAATCTGTTGGATTGCTGAACCAGTTCTACACACTCCTCAGTGCCGACTGACTCAGAGGGCGATATAAGTATTTTGGCGTCCAGGCACCATTTTTTTGTGCTCTTTGGCATGTATGGACCTGTTCTACTGCGGCTCATAGATTAAGCGCTTTCTAGTTCCAAAACTCGGGCTCAAGTAAACCACTTTGAACGTGGTCTACCTGTTCCAAGAGTAATGCGCCTTTTTTTGCCATCCTCCTGTCATACATGCCCGATCTCAGGCGCATTACAAAGTGCCGCGGGCGCCTTCTAATGTGACTAAGTTTGGAGTGCGCCTCTCATACATCGAGAGAACAGGGCTGCAGCAGTTCTTGGGCTGAAAGGACACCAGACTTCTGGCGCAACCCCGTACATACATGTTACCCAGGGGATTTGGCATGGGGTGAAGAAGTGGGAGGCTGTTCATGACTCACCGCTGACCGGCTGCTCGGTGCCTGCGGGGAGGAGGAGGTGGTGCTGTCACGTGACCCATGCGGTTTCCTCCATTTTACCGTATCTTCTGTGTGTTGTGGTTCTAATGGATGACCAATACCACATTGAGAAAAAATGGTTTTGGACGACAGCATCTTAAAAGCAGGAGTGAACTTTATTCCAAAGTGAAAAATACCATAGCAACGTTTTGGCCTGTCAATACATGGCCTTCTTCAAGCAAGCTGTTGTCCAAAACCATTTTTTCTGGAGTTCACTCTTGGTGAGTTGTGGGTTTACTCACCTTAGGACGGACTTTGCATTTATCACTATTCAGTGATTTTGGAATTTTGTGTGCTGTTCCCATCTCTGTGTTTTTTGGCAATACCACATTGAGGAAGTGGCCGGCCCTGACCTCTTAATCGCTGTTGAGCCCTAGTACAGCTCTGATGTGTGGGAGCTGATTGAGGATTCAATGTGCAATGTCCCATCCCACCGCTGACCATTGCTTCTCTTTCCTCATGATTTGGCCATGACAAACAAGACCACTCTCATAAGGAATCTTTATGTACCTGCACAGTAGAGCGCGCACAGACAGAGCGAGAGATTCTCTTGCTACCTCAGTGTTTCCTGGGCATAAAACTGCAAGGAATTAAACCCAAATCCATCCAATAAGTGGCGCAGTGCGCAGTGTTTGTAATGGTTTGACTGCAAAGAGGAAAATTCCCAAAATTCCCAATGATCCCTAAGGCGTGTAAGTAATCAAATTCATATAAACCCAGTAAGGGATGCAGTGTGCGGCCGTGTCCCTGTGATCCTTTATGTCCCCTTATGTATTCCTAATCCACCCGCTTTCATCTGATTTGTCCCTATTCCTGCCTCCTAGCATACAGAGCTGAGCACAGAGGTGAAGGAATTTTCTAGCAGCACACAGCAATACACATGCGTCCTTCTATGTAATGCATCTAATCCAAAATGGCTTCTTAGCCCACTTCAGCTCTGCATAGATATACCAGAGCAGGGCCTGATGTCAGGTGATGCAGGCTTCCAATAGGCATCCTGCCCAAATCTACAGTGCTGCTCACCATTATGGACTCCCCTTCATTTTTTTCATAGACTGTACACTATTTTCAGAAACAAATTGGGATGTACCGATGTGATGTCCACCTGATTTTGTAATGAGGTGTCCAAAGTAACACAACAATAAAATATCACTTTATAACCAGTCTGTGCAGCAATAAGGGCCGCCCTGATGAATACTTGGCTGCGTAACCTTTGGCACCGATGACGGCCTCCGAACCTTCCTTGTAGCCTTCTATAAGCTTCTTGCACTTCTCCTCTGGTCTTCTCTCCCACTCTTTCTTTGTTTATGCAAGCTCTTGAATGTTTGCAGAATTTTTTTTCCCCAATGGCAGATTTCAGCTCACCCCAAAGCTTTTCTATGAGATTGAGGTCAGGACTCATTGCCACCCATTTTTCCTGGGCACTTTTGGATGTGGCTTTGGGTCCTTGTTTTGCTGGAGGAACCATGATCTTCGACTCAAACCAAGTTTTCTTACACACGGAGAACATTTCGCTCTAAAATCTCTTGAGAATTCTCCGGTTTCATGATTTCTGTGATATGGTCAAGGCTTCCAGTACCAGACACAGCAAAGCAACCCCAGAACATTATGGACCCTCCACCAGGCTTAGCTGTTGGTCCGGTGTTCTTCTCTTTATAAGCATCATTGCGCCATCTGGAAATGAACTGTTGCTTTGCATTGCCCAAAAGCATTTTGTTTCATCCGTCCACAGAACATTTGTCCAAAAGGATTGTGGTTTGTCTCTTTGGCAAGGATCAACCATTCCATTTTATGTCTTTTCTTCAGCAATGGTTTCTTCCTTGGCCTTCACCCAAAAAGCTCTGCTTGGCTTATTGTGCAGTGTGTGATACTTGTGACCCGAATCCAAAGGATGATAATATATTTAATTTGTTTTCATCTAGATTATTTGGAATTTTGTCACCTACTTGTATGTGAGGGTCAGGCTGGAAAAGTTCAGGGCCAAATCCTTATCTGGAGAGATGATTGTGAGGAGGAGCGAGCAGGTTGGGTTTCATCCCTGGATCTTCTCCTGGAGATCATCGGCTTTCTCTCCTCAGTGATGACAGCTGCAGCTCCGCCGCCGTCCGTCCTAGTAGAGTTATTGCTGCTACACAGAGATCGCCCCCCGTGCATTGTGCATGAGCAGCACTGAGGCTCCAACGCTCCGCACCCGTCCGGGTCACTGTGGGGGTCACACACAAACCTTGGGGCGCAGCTGTCACTGATCGGGGGCGAGATCCGGGCACATATAATCCAGTCAGTGTGGAGTCAGTGATAACAGTGCCCCCCGCTGAGGCTTCTGCGCATTGTCAGCATTCAGTGATACACAGCGCCCCCCACTGAGGCTTCTGCTCATTGTCAACATTCAGTGAGGCCGATACATTTACTGTGCAGCGTCTGATTGTTAATAAAGCTTGAAATAGTTAATTATTCCAATCACTGTGATGAATCGTCCTCCCCCAGTATCAGCCGTGTGTCAGGTCCTCACTGTCTGGGGAAATTGCTTCATGTTGCTCTTCTCACCTGATGCATCAAGTCCTTCATCAGTTATAACATAAAAGGGTTTTCCCAACATGGACATTTCTGATGTATCCACAGCGTCTCCCATAAACGACTGATAGATGAGGGTCTCACCTCTGGAGAACAGACCCGACCCTCATGGAGATGGGGCCACTGCATCCAGGTGGGGAATGAGCAGAGAGGAGGCCACACATGTACAGGGGTCTCTCCATTCACTTCTATAGGAGTTACATACACAGCCAAGCACGGCCCCCAGAAGTGGGGTTCTCATCTATCAGACATTATGGAATATCCTGTGGATGTGTTGGGAACACCCTGTACCCATGTGGTAACGACTCTGAGAAGCTGCTTCTCCTCTGCCCCCAGAGGATCTCTATGTCACACATGATGTGGCCCCTGTATAATTTGGGGCCCCTCCTTTCTCCCTAAAGGCGCCTGCAGTACTAGAACCTTCCAGTTCATCCAGTATCCTATACTCATACACAGCATTCCTTCTCCTGACTGACCCACCAAAGATGGACACGGACAGGAATGAGATCAGCAGAAGAATATTAGACCTCACCTTGGAGATGCTCCACCTGGTGACCGGAGGGGTAAACTTCTCTAGATTTCTATCATCTTTATTACCTAACAAGTCAATGATAGAAGAGAAAATCCATAATAGGAGGAATCCAGGGTCCTGTGTAAGAGCTCCAGGAGCTTCCAAGTGATGAACTGAGCAGCGGAAAACCTGCAGATCAGCCCCCAGTATGGTCAGTTATGTATCATGGGAACCAGAGCAGCCATAGTAATGTTATAGGAGCAATGAGAATGGTTAGTCGCTTGTTATACCGAGGAGGAGCCAAGGGAATCAGATGGTCGGGTTCAGCCTGGAGACCCAAAGGGATCGATGGTGGGTTCACCCCGGAGGAGTCGGGGAATTTTAGTGGTCGGGTTGCCTGGAGGAGAAAAGGGAACAGATGGTGGGGTTCAGCCCGGGAGGAGTAAAGGGAATTGGATATGGGTTCGGGCCCAGAGGAGCCAAAGGGGGGAAATGGGGGTTTTTCGCCTGGGGGGACCCAAAGGGGACAGATGGGGGGGTTTTCAGCCTGGGGAAAAGGGAATCGATGGTCATGTTTAGCCAAGGGGGAATCAGGGGGTGGTTCCCCCCAGAGGACCCAAGGGGAAATCAAGGGTGGGGGGTTCACCCCGGGGGGACCCAAAGGGGGAAATCAGATGGTGGGGGTCACCCCGGGAAAAAAGAAAAGGGAAATCAGTGGGGGGGTTTCACCCCGGGGAGGAAAAAGGGAATCAGAGGTTCGGTTTCAGCCTGGAGGACCCAAGGGAATCGAGGTCGGGTTAAACCGGGGGACCCAAGGGAACGATGGTCGGGATCAGCCTGGGGGACCCAAAGGGGATCAAAAGGCGGGGTCACCCGAGATTTTGGATTTTTTCCATTTAAACTTAAATAGAAGATAAAAGGTGCGGCCATAGGTGCCCACATCATTCATCATTTCCTTTATATTATCTTATTTTTCATGTTGGGATAGATATTTTTTATTCCAGGCAGGTTTACGTCACTGTTGTTTTTTTCAACCATAATTAAGGTTTCCATCATGTCCCCCCCCTTTCCCTGCTTTCCTTCGGCAGTCAGTTTTTTGGGTTTCTCTCCTTAGTTAGGGCTTCCTTTTACCAACCCTTTTTTTTGTAGCTGGTCTATAGAAATTACCCACTATTTTCAGATGTGGGATCACTAGAGATCTTTGCATTGGAGTCACAATCTCCTTCTTTCACGGGGGGAGGAAATTGAGGTCAATCTAAGACTTAAAAAGGACGAAAAAATAAATTTTTTCAGGACAGACGACAGGGGGAAGAAGGTTGTTGTCTCCATTACAACTTCAGATGTCGTGATTGAAACCTTCCATCAATTTCAGAATTGGAGATGAGGAAATGGTTGAGCGTCTCGAAGCGTATACAGACAAAAGGGCTGGAACTATCTATATAATGATTCCACTTCATTATCAGCGCGTTACACTTTAAATAGGAAAAACAGACAAGAAAAAAGAATTTCATGTGTCTTAGGGTTATTTCCTTGAAGCAAATCCTCAGCTGATGTACACAATGCGTGACATATCCCATTAAGGCTGCGCCATTTTTTGGTGTATTTTGCACCAAAAAACTGTTGACGCCCTATTCGCTATATAAATGAACTGTGGTGCACCAAAACTAGGCACAATATACGCCAGGACGGCACATTTGAATTTGCCTAAAGTATGCATAAAAATTGGGGGCAATATTGCATGTGCCTACAAATGCTATGTGCCTGCATTAGGCGCATCAATTATACTATGCAAGGTATATATGACGCCAAGTTCATTAATTCATTCTGGGGCACTATACACTCCTTTAATGCGCCTTGAAACTGGCGACGCCTCTTTTCTGACATGTCGCCCGAGATGCATAGGAGAGCATCTACTTCAAAGATGAACTATAGTATAAAATATACTGGGATCTTTATACTTAGTGATGATCAAGACTTGGAAACCATAAGTTTTTCCCTATAAGGTTTTTCACTTTACACTTTCGCCAGGGAAGTTTTCAGGGGGAAGTCACAGCCAAGCCCCATGTCCCCCGAGCGTCTCTCAGTGCAGGGAAAAATATTGTTCTATCCACTAGATTTCGGAATCGGTCATTATCCAGTCCGTGACTGTGTGGCCCCCAGCAGCTGTCCCTGTGGTCAGGAGGATGGGGCGGGGCCCCATCTGGAGCTCCCCCGGCCCCTCACGATACATGAGAGGGAAATAAACAGAAGATCCTGGAACTCGCCAACAAGAGTGAAGCTGCTGACTGGAAGGTGAGCTGCTCTGGGAATGTGGGACACTAAACAGTAACACCACTGGAGGGGTCTGGGTGATGACCAATCATTTTGTGTTTAGGTTCCTATAAGGGTAGGAGGTCGCTTCTATTTCCCATGGAGGGGTTGGGGGTATTTAAAAGGACACAAGGATCTGTACAAGGCCTCATGATGGGGGATCTGGGGAACACCGGCCTCTTATATCACAAGGAAAGGAGATAGAGCTGGGTTATCTTGCCTGTTACTTTGGGTGCAGGACAGCACTGGCGACCATGTTGGATATTTAAAGAGAAGATGACATCAGGAAATAACCTATTGTTTACATGGTATTTTTATCTCACAAAAGTGAGGACACAGCTTCAATTTGTGTAAACATTTTATTATAATTTTTCATGGGACAACACTGAAGATATGACACTTTGATACAATTTAAAGTAATCAGTGTAAATGTGGTGCACTCTCAATATAACGGAATACACAGTCATCAATGTCCAAACCGCTGGTAACAAACGTGAGAACACCCCTAAGGGAAAATGCACAAATTGTGCCCAATTTGCCAATTTCCTTCCTCGGTGTCATGTGGCTCATTAGTGTTACAAGCTATCAGGTGTGAATAGAAAGCAGGTGTGTTAAATTTCATATGGCATGAATTCAAAAATGGCACAGCGGACAACGAATTTCGAGGATCTGAAAAAAAAAATCGTTTTTCTACATAAAATGGCCTAAAGGGAATAAGAAATTGCCAACATTCTGAAAATAAAGCTGCAGCATGGTGGCCAAGCCCCCTTTCAGTGGTTTAACAAAGTAGGCCCCCAGAGGCCCACCATGGCACCAAAGAAGTTGAGTGCAGGTGCTAAGCATCATATCCAGAGATTTTCAAAATCTTTTCTTAATATATGTATGAACATTGCTGCTACAGGGGTGAGAGGGTCAATCTGTTAGTGCTCAGACCATATGCTGCACACTGCATGACTTTGGTCTGCATGGCTGTCATTTCCCCGAGGAATCCTTTCTGAAGTGATGGACAAGAAAGCCTGCAAAAAAGTTTTACTAAAAGATAAAAAAAGACTAAGGGCTGATTATTTAAACTATGTCCTTTGCCTGAGAACCAAGAGAAACTTATTTTGTTCAGATGGTGTCAAGCGTGTCTGGTGACAACCAGGTGAAGATTACAAAGACAAGTGTGTCTGCCTACAGTCAAGTATGGTGGTGGGAGCGTCATGGTTTGGGGCTACATGAGTGCTGCCAGCTGTGGGGAGCTATAATTCATTGATGGAACCATGAATGCCAACATGTTGACATCCTGAGGCAGAGCATGATCCCCTCCCTTCTGGGCCACAGGGTAGTATCCAACATGATAATGACCCTAAACACCTCCAAGACCACCACTGCCTTGCTAAAGAAAAAGAGGGTAAAAGTGCTGGACTTGCCAAGCATGTCTTAAGACCTAAACCCTATGGAGCATCTGTGGGGCATCCTCAAACTGAAGGTGGAGGAGTTCAAGGTCTCTAACATCCACCAACTTCGTGATATCGTCATGGAGGAGAGGAAGAAGATTCCAGTGGCTGCAAATTGTTAAGCTCTAGTGACCTTCATGCCCAAGAGAGTTAAGGCAGTGCTGGAGCATAATGGTGGCCACTCAAAATATTGACACTTTCGGCACAGTGTGTCCATTCTCACTTAGGGGTGTACTCACTTTTTTGTCACTTAGGGGTGTACTCACTTTTGTTGCCCGTGGTTTAGACATTGATGGCTGTGTGTGGAGTTATTTTAAGGGCACACCAAATTTTCCTTTTTCCTTTCAGGTGGTGATCGAGCTTCCAGCTCTCACCTGTCAGGAAACCAGTCTGTTCTTTAGCTGGCTGATCTTCCTTTTCATTGCTCACCCGTCCTCAAAACTGCTGCCTCCAGTAGCCTCACTTCGGGTGCATGGTACTGAAGGGGTGATGCTGCAACGCCCAAAGACTTCAGATTGGTGAGTACCCCATCTCCCTCCATTTAGGGGTAGTGAGGGTTTTTTTCTTTTGAAGGAGTTGGAGGGCCTCAGGTATTCCGTTTTCCTGCAGCAGTTGTCCCATTGTCAGACAGCCTTGCGGGGGTGGTGCTCCCTCACATCCTCAGGAGGAGATGTTGTTGAGATGTTTTCAGGGAAATTTGGATCTTCATCACCACCGAATGGTTCAGGCACTCCAATCCCCTTTTGGTCATTTCAAGGGGTCCAATAGGGTCCTGTAAGGCCACCATTCCCAACGGGATTCAGTCTGCAATCTCGGAGGTCTACGGTGCAAAGGAAGCTCTTCCATTCCAGGACATCACTCTTTCCACTCGAACAGTTGTCACCTCTTGAGTTCTGCAGCCTCATGCTTCAGCTTCCTGGGTCTGCGAGGTTGCAACCTCAGTGTCAGTTCATTTTTTTTTTTTTACGAACTTCTATCTATTCCTTGCTCTTCGCTGACACAAGGCCGTAAGATACTTCAGGCAGCGGTGTGCTAACTGCATCACTGCGAATAGTATCTTCAAATTTATTACGCACCCTTGTGGACTGCTTTTGGACATCCCAAGGTGCTGTGTCCCCCATGATATCGACGAGAAATTTGGATTTTTGTAGTCCTTTTCTCGTCTGATTCATTGTGAGACATAGGTACCTCCCTCTTTGTATTATCCTATTTTTACAATTCACACCTGGTGTTATCGCCTTGGAATCAGATAGTGGTTTATCTACTTTACTATGGCTTTGATACCAACTGATTAGCCTGGTGTCAGGAGGAGGGATTTAGTCCGTCTGGTGGAGCCAACACGTTTAGCCCTGCCTAGTGTCCGCCTTCTAGGACAAGGGCCTATACCCAAGGTGCTGTGTCCCCCAATAAATCAGACAAGAAGAGGATTTTACTAAGAACAAAAATGCAAATTTCATCAGTAAAAAATTCTGGTGACACATTTAGTTTGAAGGGGTTCTCCACAGATTGATATTGATTTGCTCTGTTAGGCCCTGTAGAACATAATTTTTTATTTGGAAATAAAATGCTACAATGACAAGCAAATGGGTAACAACGTTTTAAACTTTTGACTTTCAGGGTCCATATTTCACCATTCACTATAGCTTCAAACATGAGGCTACCATCATTTTATAGACAATCATCTTGGCTATCTCATACTGTAGTGAAGAAGCTCTATTTCATGCGCCTTCACGCTGCCATGCATAGCCATGTCCGCTCACTATTTTGTTAGTATTTTGTAAATCCACCTGTGGCTTCCAACACTGCCTGATTCCTTCTCGATCAGATCCAAACATGTCTCGAATGAAATCTGATCCCAGGTCTCTTCTACACGTTCCCAATGGTGGTGCATACTGGTGGACACACTTGGGTACAGATACAGCTTCTTCTTCAACACAACCCACAAGTGTTGGATTGGGTTGAGTTTTGGGAACTGTGGAGGCCAATCTAGTAATTTTTTCATTGTCACTGAACCATTTTTTTGCCATTATCAATGTATGCTTCAGGCCTTGGCCTGCTGGAACACTATGTCGTCCTTTTCTTACCCAGTAAGTACTCAGGTGTACTCAAGAGTATTTACCTTAGTACTCAAGTGTATTAAGTAACTCATCTTCTAGGATACTGACTTATAGCTCAGCATTGAGATCAGCATCGATCCTGGTCAAGTATCTAACATCTTTGGCTGTGAAACATTCCCACATCATCAGGCTTCCACCACTGAACCTGACAGTTCCTTAATTTCTCAAACCCCCTTTTCCCTTGATTCCTCCAAACCCATTTGCCCCCATTAGAGCCTGGTCTATTGACTTTTATCTTCTTATCGCTCCAAATCACCTGTTTTCAATCTTCCATTTTTCGTACTTTTCTGTAAACTCTCTGCCAACGCTTCTTATGACGAGATTGAAGTTGAGGCTTCTTCCACTTTTTTCGGGCCATCATTCCAGACCTGTGTAATGCGTGTTGCCTGGTGCTTGCATGGATGTCTGTGATCTCACTCTTACGAAGCCTACGAGCTGCTTCCACTGCCGTGTCTGTCGCGTTAGAACTGATAGACCTTGTGATGAGCGACTTATTGACTCACATGATGCAGTTTGGCAATTTTCTTGGCCCAGAGACGCTGTCGATGAGCTGGATGATGATGTTTTTCTTTTCTTGGGAAATCTTCTTCACGGCTGCTCGAACCAGTGACCTTTCACTTGGGAATAAGCATAATAACACACTGAGCTATTAGGGAATGTGAGAACAGGTTGTAATTTGTACTAACAGGAAGAAAACGATTGTCCCGCCGCCAGGAGCAAAACAGTAACAATGCAAGAATCTGCAGAACTAAGCATATGCTAAATAGTTGCAGGTCAGAGTTATGTATGAGAGCCAAGATGATTGTCTATAAAATGATGGTAGTCTCATGTTCAAAGCTGTAGTGGATGGTGAGATATGGAGCCTGAAAGTCACAAGTTCAAAACATTGTTACTCTTTTGTTCATCAGTGTATATACAAGATGTAGACTCTTTGCTGCTATCCTCATCCTTTCTCAGAATTTCCCTCTACTGCATCCAGGGTGATATCAGATAAGCCAACACACAGAGAAGGTAGAGTACTTTCGTAGTGAAGGACATGTTGGAGGTCAAGCTAGGCACCAGTCAGGTAGCGAGATCAGGTACTAGCCAAAGTCAAGAACCAAAAATCGATACATGTGAATCACTTCAGAATACTAAGAAGTACACTGAAAATATAGCATCGAGCTTGGGGAGCAAAATATAAACATTGATTGTCTAAGGCAGATGGGCAGCAAGCACTGGCCTTTTAAATCTAAAAGGGCCAGCACCCTACACAAAAAGCAGCAGGGAGTAATAGAGCAGACACTGCAGAGAACCAAAAAGCCACCCACCGCAGCAAATGGGTGGCCTCCTGTTTTGGTAGCCCTGGGGGTGATCTGTAGTGGGGCTCCTTACACTGGTGGTCACACATGCTCAGTAGATCAGTTAGACCACCTAGATCATGTCTTACACATGATGTGGAGTGATTCCTTCAGTCATTGCTCTCGGAGAGGCCATGTTTCTGCAATATATTAACCATATTTACTGTAACAGGTATCTGAGGGGTGGATCTGCTGGACTACCGCAAGCGATGGTATGCCACATCAGGAAGCGGAGTCTAAGGTGCCTTCTGGTTTTCACCAGAGCAGGCCACAAGGCCAGTTGGACTTGTATGTCAGGAGACTCCCAGGTCGCTACCTCTGATGCAACGTGCTTGCGATGGTGCCGCGGTGAAGTGTGATACAGAATTGAAAGGCAGAAACGTGGTCAGGGGCAGGAAATATGGTCAGGGCAGGTGGCAGGCACCATAGTCAATGATAATGGCAGCAGGTCAGGTACACGGAATAGCAGAATAACAGCAACTATCTCTCTTTCTAAAGAACACCAACAAATTGGTTAGACAAAGGAGAAGCAAACAAGATATGGGACACATTTCACAAAGCTGGTGTGCACCAGCACATAGCAGAGGACCCCAGCAAAGCAGGAGTGGGGAGAGGTGAGTACACTTGGTCTGGGGCAGAAGAAGTACGAGTGCGCCTGCGACCCAGTGTGGGGCCCATGATGTGACTATTGACAGTACTCCCCCATCTTAGGCCTCCCCATCTTGTTAGAAAGTCTGTATTTTTGCATCAGCTCAGGAGCATCTCCCGTTGTCCTCTGGCTCCCATGATCTCTTTTCTGGCCTGAACCCCTTCAAGTTAATTAGATAATATTGCTTCCCCCTAGTATTGTCTTGACTAGGATCTCATTAACCTTGTTGTTGCTATAAGCCTGTGACTTCATCCTTGTTGTGCCAGTTTCCAAATTGATATCAAAATGAACATATGCACATTATGTCGTAAAATTGACACCTGACATCAAGTTGATTCAGGTGCAAAATTCTTTATTCTTTAGTTCTTTAAGTTTTTATACAGGTTGGTTTAGAGGTGTGGTAACATTAACATCATCATCATCATCATTATTTCACTCTTTCATTGAAATTTGCATTACCATTGATTAGTTTAATCATAGTACACTACAATTGGTTACTTCTAATCAACATATGCAAGCAGTAACCTTTACATTTTTTATGTTTTGCTTTATTCATAATTAATTTGTAGCATATCACCTGATAAACCAGACAGTCATTATCAAGGTATTCAAAACGAACAAGAAAGATTTTTCACGGCACTCACCCTTTTTCTTCTGAAGTTTTCCTTTTTATTAGATGAATGAATAAAAACAGGGAATCGGCACAATTAGCAAGCACTTCTCAGCCGGTAACAAACATTTAGCTGCTGTAGCCGCTGTAGCCTACGGCCGTTTCGCGTTCTCCAATGCTTTCTCAAGGCATGATGGGAAGTATGACGTAAACCCGTCTATTTAACTTCCCTCTCGTGCTTGTTACATTCTATCATGCGATACAAATACAAAATAACAATTTAAAAACCTGTCATATACAACCTTATTCCTATACTTATACCACTCCTATAAATACATTATAAAAATGACGATAGATCGTTCCTATCGTTTAAACCTAGTGGACCTAATGCCTCAGTACGCAAAATCCATTCTGATTCTACCTGCAATAATTTCTTTTGTCTATCTCTGACATTTCTATCTAAAGTTATGCGTTCTATACCAGCAAACTGTATGTGTGAACAGTCTCCTAAATGGACCTCCTGCATGTGTGAGATGAACCTTGGAGCTCCTTTACCTGTTCTTACGGAATAAAAATGTTCCCGAATCCTTTTGAACAGCGGCCTAATAGTTTTTCCTATATAAAAAAATCTGCATTCGCACCACAAGACATAAACTACAAAATCAGTGCGGCAAGTAATAAAATCTTTCACATCATGTCTAATTTGGCCCATCTGTATGATTTTTTCATTTCTCATATACCTGCAAAATGAACAATTACCACACTTATGATTTCCAGTCGGGACCAAATTACTTAACCAAGTTTTTTTGTTTTTTCCATAATCACTATGTACCAATTCATCTCGTATGTTTTTGCATCTAAATGATATAATAGGAGGTAACTTAGTTCTTTCTCTTAAATCCTCATCAAATTCCAACAAGTGCCAATTTTTTCTGATAGATCTTTTTATCATATCCGACATATTACTGTATTCAAACGAAAATATAAATCTCTTCATTTCACCCTTCTTCCTTTTCTTATACAACAGTTTCTTTCGATCTTGTTTCAAAGCCCTCGAAAATGCGAGATCTAAGTCTCTCAATCAATTTCATAGACTGTTCAACAAAATCTGAGTATTCACTATTATTACGTCTCAAACGCAGAAATTGACCATATGGAAGAGATCTTTTTACATAATCTGAATGGAAACTACCATAATGTAAGAGTGCATTCCTCTTGTGGTATAAGTATAGGAATAAGGTTGTATATGACAGGTTTTTAAATTGTTATTTTGTATTTGTATCGCATGATAGAATGTAACAAGCACGAGAGGGAAGTTAAATAGACGGGTTTACGTCATACTTCCCATCATGCCTTGAGAAAGCGTTGGAGAACGCGAAACGGCCGTAGGCTACAGCATCTACAACAGCTAAATGTTTGTTACCGGCTGAGAAGTGCTTGCTAACTGTGCCGATTCCCTGTTTTTATTCATTCATCTAATAAAAAGGAAAATTTCAGAAGAAAAAGGGTGAGTGCCGTGAAAAATCTTTCTTGTTCGTTTTAAATATATCTTGATACTACTATTTTCACTGAGCACCAACCAAGTCACTGAAGTTATACGGGCTTGCTGAATATTTGAATGCTAATTCAATATATGCAGCTGAATTGCGAGTGAACTGAGTTAAGTGTATATCGGTGCCACCCATCTCTTTTTGGTATAATTATCAAGGTATTGAAGACGAGAAAAACAGCTTATGTAACCTTTGTTTTGATTATTAAATACTAGGAAAACAGGTTGTTTATTTTTAGTGGTGGCTAATGAATCTGGTGGTCCGGGACTGTTACAGTAATCATCTCAGTCGCCATACATATATAAAAAATGTGTATTATTCATTATTAGATATTGGAATGACAAAACCAACCAATGGGAGAATAGTTTGGACAGATAAACCTCTTGCGTCTGTTGGAAATTATGAATGATTTAATCTAAGACTGAAGAACTGAGAAATGTTTATTACATCTATAAATATGTCAAGGCTAAGCATCAAGGACAGGAAACTAATTCTTAAGATTTCTAAGTCTTTAGAAATATCAGTATCTAAAATTTAGTGAATAATAGAGCAATCACTTAATCCTATATTTTCTCTGACAACTTCAAAAGTATCACCAGATTTAGCTTCAGGAGGTGGAGACATGCACTTTTGTGAGAAGCGGTTAATGACAAAAGGTTTGAGAAAACATTGAAGGAGTTTGTGATGCCCATTGATGGAGGCAGGTGGCACTTATATGCCTCAGGGTTGATGTGCTGGATGACCTCAAATGGCCCCAGAAAGGGGCTTACATTTTTATCCGCCTGTTTCTTGGTGCGAGAGGATGCCAGTTGAAGTGAACGCCGGGTTTCTTGAGAGATGGTGGTAATGTCTTGGACATCTACCGCTGGAACTTTAGGCAAGGTAGACAGAGTAAGAAGAGTATGAGGATGTTGACCACAGTGAAACGTAGTGAAGTCAAGTCAAAGTGGTTGTATTAGAACTCGGCCCAAGAAAGGAGATCGGCCCAGTTATCTTGACGGGCAGATACAAAATGGCGCAGGTAGTTACCTAGGACTTGATTTACCCTTTCAACTTGCCTTTTAGTTTGATGGTGATATGTGCAGGGAAAAATCTAACTTAACTTGGAGACGGGAACAAAGGGCACACCAGCACTTAGACACAAATTGAACTCCTCGGTCTGAAAAAATACATAATGGCAGTCCATGCAGGCAAAAAATTTGCTGGAAGAAATGGAAGGCAAGTTGGGGAGCTGAGGGTAGACCAGACAGGGGCATGAAATGCGATATCTTGGAGAATCGATCTGCAACCTCCTAAATGATGCAAGCCGGCAGGTTTTAGATGAGAGGTCTTGTTGAGGTCACAAGAGAACAAAGTCTGTGACGTCTTGAACAAGATTAGGCCACCAATAATGTTGAGATATAAGTAATAAAGATTTTTGGATTCTGGGATGACCGGCCAGCATAGAACAAAGTACCCACTTCAAGATTCTTTTCCTTAAGCAGCATGTATGAAGGGCTTCCCTGGAGGTACGTGTTGGAAATCTATGGGAGCTGGAGTATTCCAAACCAGTTCAGCTGACACCGTGCAGTCAGCCTGACATAAGTGGCAGGAGATGCTCATCCATGCTCTTCAAACACATAGTTTCATAGTTTGTAAGGCCGAAAAAAGACAAGACGTCCATCCAGTTCAGCCTGTTGTGCTAAGGTGTTGATCCAGAGGAAGGCAAATACCCCCATGAGGTATTAGCTAATTGTCCTCATTTTAGGGACAAATTCCTTCCCGACTCCAATCTGGCAATCAGAAAAATCCCTGGATCAATGACCCCCCTCCAGAATCCTAGACACTATAACCTGTTATATTATTACGCTCCAGAAATGTATCCAAACCCTTTTTGTAACTCTGTCAGTGAATTCACCATGACAGGTTCCTCTGGCAGAGAATTCCATAGTCTCACTGCTCTTACAGTAAAGAATCCCTTTCTATGTTTATGTAGAAACTTTCGTTCCTCAAGACGTAGAGGATGTCCCCTTGTTCTAGATACAGCCCTGGGTATAAATAAATCTTGGGAGAGATCTCTATATTGACCTTTGATGTATTTAAACATATTTATTATGTCCCCCCGAAGCCGTCTTTTCTCTAAACTAAATAACCCTAATCTTGCTAATCTTTCTGGGTACTGTAGTCCACTCAGTCCTTTTATTATTTTTGTTGCCCGCCTTTGTACCTGTTCAAGCTCTACAATGTCTTTCCTGTGCACTGGTGCCCAAAACTGTACACAATATTCCATGTGTGGTCTAACCAATGACTTGTATAATGGGAGAATAATGTTCTCATCATGTGCCTCTGTGCCCCTTTTAATGCACCTCATGATCCTATTTGCCTTGGCAGCTGCTGCCTGACACTGGCTGCTACAATTAAGTTTACTGTCCACCAGGATTCCCAAGTCCTTCTCCATGTCACTTTTACCCAGCCTTTTTCCATTTAACATGTAGTCATGTAATGGATTTCTCTTCCCCATGTGCATAACCTTGCATTTATCTGTATTAAACCTCATCTGCCATTTCCCTGCCCAGGCCTCCAACTTATCCAGATCCCTTTGTAATAACACATAATCCTCTATTGTGTTGATTACTTTACAGAGCTTAGTATCGTCTGCAAAGATCGATATTCTACTGTGTAATCCCTGTGTAAGATCATTAATGAAAATGTTAAAGAGGATAGGGCCCAATACTGACCCTTGTGGTACCCCACTAGTAACAGGGATCCAGTCTGAGTATGTACTGTTAATTACTACCCTTTGTTTTCTATCAGTGAGCCAGTTACTTACCCACTTGCACACATTTTCCCCCAGTCCAAGCAATCTCATTTTATTTACCAACCTTTTATGTGGAACAGTATCAAATGCTTTAGAAAAATCTAGATATATGACATCCAGTGCCTCACCCCGATCCAGTCTAGCACTGACTTCCTCATAGAAGCTGATGAGATTAGTCTGACAGGACCGATCCTTCATAAACCCATGCTGGAATGGTGTTATACATTTATTGTCAGTGAGATACTCCAGGATAGCATCTCTGAGAAAACCTTCATACATTTTACCTACAACAGAGGTTAAGCTTACCGGCCTATAGTTTCCTGGATCACTTTTTGACCCCTTTTTGAATATTGGCACCACATTTGCTATGCGCCAATCCTTTGGGACATACCCCGTTATCAGACAGTCCATAAATATTAAGAATAGGGGCCTGTCTAAGACATCACTGAACTCCCTTAGTACACGTGGGTGTATGTCATCTGGACCTGGGGATTTGTTTATTTTAATCTTCCTAAGGCGGAGCTGCACTTCTTCCTGGGTTAGACAAGAAACTTTTAAGTTGGAGTTTACCTCATCCCTCTGTTCAACATGAAGCTCATCCTCCTTGGTAAATACAGTGGAGAAAAAAGTGTTTAATAGGTTTGCTTTTTTCTCATCGCCCTCACATTTCAGAAGGTTTCTAAGAACACCTGGAGATTAACAGCCACTGTGGCCCAGGCCAAGACTTTGCCAGAGAGTAGACTGATAATAAACGTGACCTTGGTTCACTCAAAGGGGAACTGGTTCACCATCATCTCCATATGGAGGGAGCACTGATTTAAGAATCCCCTGCAGGACTTGAGGTTCCCATTATAACGTGGTGGCAGACATGGGCGTAAGGTAGGACCTGCTGGAGTCAGAGGGGCCGCAGGAGGGCAGGAGGGCGATTTGTCATGGGTAATGGAGCAGATGTGGCTGGAGGTAGTTGGGCTGCAAGATTCTGCATATCATTCACTACAATGACTCTGGTGGGCAACTACAGCCGAGATGTCCTGGAGTTCAGGTAGGGGTACACTATCGGGAATCATGGCCAGTTTGTACTGTAACGGGTATCCAGGATGTGGATCTGCTGGAGCACCCCTACCTCAAGGCCGGTTGGCCTAGTGCGACAGAAGACTTCCAGGTCGCTAAAACTGACGGTGCATCCATCTAAATGTTGTGGACCCCCTTGGTTAATATAGGGCTACATATAGTATCTCACAAAAGTGACACACATTTTTGTATATATTGTATTATATCTTTTCATGGGACAACACTGAAGATCTGACACTTTGATACAATTTAAAGTAGTCAGTGTACAGCTTGTATAACAATGTAAATATGGTGCCCTCAAAATATCTCAACACACAGTCATCAATGTCTAAACTGCTGACAACAAAAGTGAGTATACTCCTAAGTGACAATGGACAAATTGTGCCAAAAAATGTCAATATTTTGTGTGGCCTCCATTATTTTCCAGCACTGTATAAACTCTCTTGGGCATGGAGGTCACTAGAGCTTCACAGGTTGCAGCCACTGTCATATCTTCAGTGTTGTCCCATGAAAAGATATAATGCAATATTTACAAAATGTGAGGGGTGTACTGACTTCTGTAAGATACTGCATGTTCCTTTTTATTAAAGTTATGCAAAGACTTTTTTAGACATCGGATTCCCCTCCATTTATTCTGGATGAATGTGAACTAATAGTATGCAGCGGACGACAACCTGGTTACGTGCGTGCAAAAAAAATTAGTCTATTCCTGTACACAGCCGTCAATTGGAATAGACTTATTTTGAGACAATAGGATTTATGTTGCCATTATTCCTGTTTCATGTCTGATTTGTTTTATATAAATGATAGATTAAAAGTTAAATTTTAGGCTGCTTTTTTCATTTTGGATACGTGGGGCGACATGTATGAAGCTCGCCGGGTCGGGGCGCGCTTTTCCGCCAGTTTTCCGGCGAAATCTGCGCCTGATTCATGTCGGCGCCGGGGCGCGCTCATACATACAATGTAAAGTCCGCCGCGCCTCGCCAGTGTTTTAGGCGCAGTGCGGGACTGAGGCGCAGTGCGGCGCTGCACCTAAGATTCGCCACCGGATGTAGTGCGGTCATACATGCGGGGAAAAGTCCGCTGCGCCTCGCCAGTGTGTGGGGTGCAGTGCGGGGACATGGGCGCAGTGCGGCGCTGCGCCTATGATTCGCCGTCCGAGGAGATGCGCTCGTACATGCGGGGAAAAGTTCCCTGCACCTCGCCAGTGTGTGTGGGGCACAGTGCTAGGACATGGGCGCAGTGCGGGACTTAGGCGCAGAAGGGACTGCGCCGAAAATCTGTTCCGATGCGAGACAGGCTGGAACAGCGAGAAATCATTCAACATGTCGGTATTCTCCTCCATAGGATATAATGGGCCACTGTTGCTCCTATTCTGATTGGTCAATTTTCCTCCATATGATATAATGGGCCTCTGTCGCTCCTATTCTGATTGGCTTGTTTATGCCGACCAATCAGAAGAGCTTAAACAATTTGAATTACTTTATTTCCCGGCAATTCTGTATATTGCAATTCCCTATTTAGCGCCGGTCTCGGCGACAAGCACGTTGTTAGGGATTTAACTGATTTATTTTTATAGAAGGTATTATCGCTTTATCTGATAATATTTTACACTTAATAAAAATGATTTTTTTATTCATACTCCATGCCGCACGGCACTGAGAGCCGAGATTTCAGTGCGCCGATCTCTCCATAGACTACAATGGTAGAAGTAGCTCGCGCTCTGATTGGCTGGGATAGCCAAGCCCCCGCTAGCTCAGCCAATCAGGTCTTTTCTGTCTTTTTTACTGTATTTTTGAACTGTCCCGCCTTTGATTTTGATTGGTCTAGATTTCTCCATAGGTTTTAATGGTTCACTGTCGCTCCTATTCTGATTGGCTGGTTTATGCCGACCAATGAGAATAGCTTTCAGAATTTGAATTACTGTATTTCCCGGCAATTTCCAATATCCTAATTCTTTATGTTGCGCCGTTCTGATTTCTTCTCGCATGATTTTTTTTTTACTCCCCCTATTTTAGACTTTTGAGCTCTTTTCTGACAATGTTTTCCGCCTTTATAAAGGCGATTTTTTCGGATTCATACTCCTGCTGTCGCGATCTTCTATCTGCTTCCTCGCATGTTCGGTTCTTGCTTCACTTCGCCGCCGCCGGAGCGTTTAGACCAAAATCAACTAGGTCTGCTTGTCGGAGCTGCCGAGCGCTGCATTGCGCCGCGCTTTGGCGAGCCGCGATCGTACATGCCTCGGAGTTTTCGAGCGCCGCGTCCCGCCCCGGAACGCCTACAACGCGCCAACACCGCGCCCATGCCCGTCCCTTCATGCGGGGCGCAGCTGAAAGTGGCGAACGCTGCGCCTAACACCGCATCCCCGCGTCCGACAGGGGATTCGGGCTGGTGAGGCGCAGCTTACGCCAGAAATCGGGCGAAAAGCCCGATCATACATGTCGCCCTTGGTGTTTTAGACAACCTTGAAGACTCCTATTCAGTTTAGGTTTTCCTATATAGTCCAATCCACACCCTTTTTTTACCCACAGATGACATGTAGGGATATTTTGTTCCCATCAAATGTGACCACAACTGCTTTGGTAACATCCTGCTGAAAGAGATGTAAGAATCTGTGGTCACTGCTAAGGAAGGAGACGATTATATTTTTATTTATATCATACTGCTGAAATAAGAAACAAAAATACCCAAAAATCTAAAAAAAAGGGTTCCATGATCACTGCCTTAAAAGGAAGTTTCCCTCTTGATGTATAAAAGTGATGCACAATTGGCTTTGAAGGGCCAAGTGTGTCAGCAGAGGACAGGCCTGATTGACAGACAAGATTTCCTTTAAAATTGTTGTATCTAGTTCAAGGTTCATGTGATATAAGCTGTGATTGGGTGCAGCCCAGAATCCTGGTCTTTGTAAATGAAAAATGTTATAATATTAAAGCTTTATAAAGCTGGAGTCACACAGGTGGCTTTTCTGGTGGATTTGGAGAAGATTCAAAAGTCAAGTCTTATATTCCTCCTCTCTTCTGGATTCATTTCTGGCTTTGACTCAAAGAACTAGAACAAGAAGAGCATGTGTGTGTCTCCAGCCTAGGGGAAGCTTCATACATGGGTTTTTTGGAAATCTGCCACTGTAGTTTTTTGAGTCAGTACTGGTTCTTGCAGGAAGGAGAAGTAAAAGTTCTTCCTCTTTATTTCTTTTGATACCAATACTTTGTTTTGAATCAAAAAACTATATTGGCAGAAATCCAGAACAAGCTGTGTGTGAACCCATCCTGACAGGAGTGTAAAATGTAGAATGTAAAATTGTCTACTTTGTGACTTACAACGAAAAATTAAAACTCATCAAATCTGTTTTTAATGTTAACAGAAAATCCTGCAGCGAATTCTGAAGAACATTTCATGTTATCTCTAAATTATAAAGTAGAAGATGGAGAGATCAAGCAGCTCTCTTCAGGAGGAAACCTAGTTATTATTAATGTACACCCAAGACTGCAAAGAAAAAATCTATTTTCTAACATTTCTAATCATAAGGAACATTCTGCTGACCAATCCCATATTGTTACCCAAATCACTGGCCAGAAACCAGATAAACGTTAACAAAAAGCTCAGATCTTTCTCCACACAGAAGAATTCACACAGAGAGGAAACATTCCTGTGTAGAATGTGGGAGGTGTTTTAATAGACATGTTGTTAGACATGAGAGAAACCACACAGGAGAGAAGCCATATTCATGTTCAGGATGTGGGAAAGGTTTTAATTGTAAATCATCACTTGTTATACATGAGAGAATTCACACAGGAGAAAAGCCATATTCATGCTCAGAATGTGGGAAAGCTTTTAAAAGTAGTTCAAATCTTGTTCATCATGAGAAAATTCACACAAGAGTGAAGCCATTTTCGTGCTCAGAATGTGGGAAATGTTTTAAAGATAAATCATCACTTTTTATGCATGTGAGAATTCACACAAGAGAGAAGCCATGCTCATGTTCAGGATGTGGGAAATCGTTTCCTGACAAATCAAGTCTTACTCAACATGAGATAACTCACGCAGGAGAGAAACTGTATTTATGTTCAGAATGTGGGAAAAGCTTTAAAAGAAAATCATCACTTGTTATACATGAACGTATTCACACAGGAGAGAAGCCATATTCATGTTCAGAGTGTGGGAAAAGTTTTAAAAGTAAATCTGAACTTGATAACCATAGGCGAATACACACATACACATGTGTAGAATGTGGAAGAATCTTTAAAAGTCAATCAGAACTAGTTACACATGAGAGAATTTACAGAGGATTCGAGCCATAGTCATGTTTAGAATGTGGGAAATGTTTTACAATTAAATTATTTCTTCTTATATGTAAGAGAACTCACACAGGAGAGAAGCCATATTCATGTTCAAAATGTAGAAAGTGATTTACAATGAGAGAATCTATAGTCGTGTAGAATGGATGGATGTAGAGGATGGAAGCCATATTTGTATTCACCTTTACACATAAATTACAACTTCTTCAACATAAGAGAACTCATATAGGGGAGAATATATTTCAGTGTTCTGTAACCAGACAATGATGTAGGATACGGGACATGATGTACATTGTAATGGTACCATTGACTGTACCACAGAATGTACTGGGACTCCAAAAAAAACCTCATAGAGGGTGAAATAGAAGAAAAAATGTACTCCATTTTTATAGTTTTTTTTGGGTGTTCACTCGTTGGTATAAATGATGTGTTAACTGTATTGTGCAGGATGGTATGATTAGGGTGATACTAAATATGTAGAGTTTTTGTTTTGTTTTAGTACTTTTAATAAAATGAAAACATTCTCTATTTCTTAAAATAGTTCTGTAGCCTCATTTTTTGGGATGGATAGCTTTAAAATTTTTCCATTTATGGACCTGAGTAAGAGTTCATTTTTTTGTGGGCTGAAGTATAGCTTCTGTTGGTACCATATTGGGATACATGCTACTTTTTGATTACGTTTTATTCAAATTTTTTGGGCATGTAAAATAACCAAAGACCAGCAATTTTGATGTTTTAAATTTGTTTCCTTCTATGGTTTTCTTTGTAGAGGATCAGTAATGTTATTTGTATGTAATGTTATGTATTATATTAATGTTATGGATTCAACGTCTAATATTTGTACTTATTTACTTTTTTACTTCTAGTTTTAGTCTCCCTAGGGTACTCGACCACAAGGGGACTCAATCACTTGTACACTCCTCTAAATTATATAAATAAATCTGCGGTTCTATTACTTCGTGTCTGACCTTTTACTTTTGTATTGTCATTTATACCAATAAAGCAGTTTCTCGGATTTATGTCTGATTTGATTTCTCTATGCTCTTAAGGTCAGTGCTGGGATAACTACCGAGAGGGTTATGCAGGCAATTCCTCTGTTCATTTGACTGTAGGAAATACAGAATGAGAGTAAGATGTGGATTAAGTTTTAAGTCTGTTCATTACCAATATTTTTATATCATCCTCTAATAATGATATAAAGCTGTATATACTACAGTAAATTCAACACTTACCTCCCACCACCCTATATCGCTTCCCCCACCATTTAACACACATTATCACTCACTTCCCCCCATTTAACACACCATTATTCACTCTGATTCCCCCACCCATATAACACACTCTTATTCACTCTGCTTCCCCCACACATATAACACACCCTTATACACTATGCTTCCCCCACACCCCCACCCTTATAACACACCCTAATACACCCTTCCCCCTCTTTTCTCAGGCAGGAGGTAGAGGGGAGCAGTTTGCATATCACCCATTTGTTTCCTCATTTAAGGCTGTATTTATAAATGTTTACACTAATACAGGTGTTCTGGTTACAAGGATTTCTTGTGGAGCCTGGGAGGGACGTGAAAGCTCTCCAGACATGAGAACTGACCAGTGCAGGAGGTCTGCAAAGCTGTGACATACACTCCCTCTCACTGCTCATACCGAATTAAGTGGACTGGGCAGTGAGCAGGAAAAGGGAGGGGTGTGATGATGTCACCACTTTTCAGTGAGGAAAGACACGCATAGTGGGAGGAGAAACCCACCCCTGGATTTTAAAATCTAAGTGTTACGTCAAGGGAGGTACGGTGAACCCTGACTGGAACCAAGTCCACTGTCCCTGCCTACTTGACGTGCTGCCCTAGATGGCAGACGTCAACTGGGCGACAGTCCCTGCGCTACTAGAGTGCGGGGGACATCAGGAGGTAGAATAGTTAGACAGTCCGGGTCAATACCAAATCAGGACCGACAATCCATAAAAGAGTACCAGAGGGATAAACGTAAACAAGCCAAGGTCAAAACACAACGGGAGCGAGGTACAAAAACGGAGAGCAAGACAGGGTCAGGAAACAAGCCGAGGTCAGGTGCACGGGCAAATAACAAGCAATAGCACAAGGAATACAGGGCAGCCAGGAAATATCACAGGCGCAGCACTCAGCCTCCAGGGAGTTTAAATGGGATTCCCGGATACCGCCCCTGCAGCTGATTGGTGCGGCCTCCGGGTCCTCCCATTGGCTGGTGCGACACGCCCCCTGTCAGAAGTGGCTGGGCCTCTGTCACTCACACAGCTGCCAGCAAACTGTCTATCAGGGTGGGGTTGCTGATCAGCTGCTGCAGAACGTTGCTCCCTGCAGACTGAGCGCCGCCTAGCCCTGACACTAAGCTTGTGAAAAAGCTCAGATGCCTGAAAAAGGATTTATATACAAGGTATCAAAACACCCTACCCTACAGTACAGAGAAGCTCCCATAATGTAAATCTATACATGGAAAAATGGAGCCATATCTCTAAAAAAAATTGACAAATACTTTATTAAATTATACAACAAATAAACAACAATAACAAACATATACATAAGAGGAGACCAATACAAAATGGAGACAAGACAGCACAAAAACCCTCACAAAAAATAGTGCCTGTGTTAGCAATAGAGATAGACATAACAAACTAGGGGTAGATGTAACATAAGAAGGCTAATTATTAGTTATAATAATAATAATAATAATAGTATAAGATCGGTGTCTATTCACATTATAGCCCTCAAAAAAATCTATCCTAAATATCTCTACGCACCTAAAAATAACCAGGTTTATTGGAGCGAATGAAATGCCACACACCCCATCTATAACAAACTGGGCAACATTAAATAAGGTTCAAAAAACCATAAGCCCAGCAGAAGTATAATGGTATTTACCCATCAGAATAAGAGGGAGGGATGTAGGCGCCACCAGTCCTACATCATAAGTATTTGTCAATTTTTTAGAGATATGGCTCCATTTTTCTACGTATAGATTTGCCTGCAAAAGGATGTAGTGAGAAAACCCCTTTAAGGATGAATTCTTCAGCTCTTTAAGGATGAGTTGTCAGCTATCGGATCATTACCCTAATTAGCCAAGAGTAGGCAGTGACCTGCACCCAGCATGAGGGGTATAAGATCTGTTCCCCAAGAGAAGATTTCTGTTCACAGTCTGGGGGTCAGCCTTTGACTGGTGCCGGCTTTTATAGTGTTTCTCCTTGCCCCAAGGAACAGAAGATTTTCTCCATTGTAAGTTGGGACTTTTCTGTGGTTTTATTCCCTTTTATTTTCATTACTGATTGTCGTGTATGTAGTCATTTTTATTGTATTTTTATACCCTATGTAAGCATTGTACCTTTTCTATTAAATCATAAAATTTGATAAGTTTAGTCCTTGTTTGCTTTTAACCCTGTGGCTGCTGGAGAGCAGAATTTGGTTATAGCATTTTAATCCTGCAAATTCTGATAAGTGGTATTTGCATGTATTGGAGTCCTTCCCTCCGATTTCCTTTTTCTTTTGATTATTGAAGGATGGTAGAGGCAGCAGATATTCTGGGGTGTGTGATTTATGAATGATTTGCCACCTGAGGGAGAGGTGAGTAGAAATAAATCAACTTCATTACAAAGCCAACATGTCATGTGCTGGTAAGTGTGTATGTGACACAGAATGATATAGAAAAACATGATACAGAAAAAAATAACAATTACAGTGTCAAACAAAAGGTTAACAATGTTTTGAACTTTTGACTTTCAGGCTCTATATTTTACCATCCACAACAGCTTTGAAAGTGAGACTACCATCATTTTGTAGACATTCATCTTGGGTATCTCATACAGCAATTTGACTTCCACCTATGTAGCATCTGCTTAGTTATGCCATGTAACTGCATTGTTACTGTTTTGCTCCTAAAAATCTAGACTTTAATTTTTATTATTTTCTTAGTTTTTTCTTATTCAGAATAATGTGAAAAATTTCCATGAAATAGTAGGTATAACAAGATATTAAACTTTGAGCGACTACCAAGAACAATAGGCCTTGTGGGCCTCACAAAGAGAAAACAATGAACATCAGATAATTGCGCTTAAAGGGGTTTTCTCACTACAAAGATCATAGCTTAAAATGAGGTGACCAAAAATCTAAGCATGTCCGTCCTTGGTTACCATAAGCAAAGTGCTATGGTTTGAGAGAACGGGCTGTTTTACATGTGGTTAGTAACGAGATTTGAATCGGATGAGTTGTGTCCCGCCCTGGTTGTAATGGGAACGCGCAGTTACGATGGTTGTGATGGAGATGCAGGGAAATAGGTCATGCATGGGAGCGCGCAGGGGGAAGAGAGAGAGAACGTAGTGTGCGGGGTGGGATTTTCACTGACAGCAAGCATAGGTCCTGCAGCAGAGAGAGGGATCATGTGCAGTCCCATGTAAACACAAACAGATAAAGTGTATGGTTTTGTTCTGCAGGTCAGGGGTGTAATAATCTGCAGGATATATCACTGTGGGACAGAAAGAGACAGAGAAAAATTTCTAATTACAAAGTATGTAGAGAGAGTGAGAAATGTAGATATACACTATGGAGTTACACTTAGCTTTTTAGCTGAGAACCTCTCCCTTCCCCCGGCTCCTACAGAATGAATTCTCATGTGCACACTTTGGGGCGTGACTGCAGAGAGAGAAGATATACCCTGCTGTGAGGAGAAACTCTCCCCTCCATTTCACAAACTCTGCTTAGCAACCAGCATAAACGGCTGCCAAATGATGGAACGAGACAACCCCTTTAACAACAATTGCAGAGACATATGATACATGTTGGCATAAATGGTGACAAACCATCACATCAAAGAGAATGGTAAAATATTACCATCGATAACAGAAATTAAAAAGTAGAAGTCAGAGAGGGATGGATCAATAAAGAGTAGTGGAGGGAGGGATGAGGACACGATCTGACAGTCATCCCACTGGCGGACAAAACCCCCGACATCTATATTGGAGAAAAGAAGAACTGTTAAAAGTTCATTGCAAAGGGTACGAACAAAGAAATTCTATCCGATCTTCCAACAGAAGATATGCGCTTAGGTGGTAAGCGACTTGAAGAGTGGTGAAGCTGGAAAAGATAGCCAATAAAACCATGATTTTTTCAGTTTATCCACTTGGGTTGGAGTTTGAGCCAGCAATTCTTCCACTTGGTATATGTATGTGAGAATTCAGAGAACCATTCGTCAATGGTTGGGGAATCCGTGGATTTCCAATGTCGAGGTATCACTGTTATAGCAGTCTGGAGTAAGTGTTATGAGAGAGATTTTTTTGCAGGCCGGGATTGTGATGTTGAACATGAATAATGAAGATGCTTCTGGGGACTTAGGGATTGGGACTTCTGTGAGTTCCTAAATCACCTTGTCTACTCGGCCCAGAAACGTCAAAGAGAGGTGCAATCCCACCAAATATGGGGCATAGTTCCCACAGCACCTCCACAACGGCAGCAGATATCCGGTACTGACAGATACCATTTGTGTAATGTGTATGGGACCCTGTACCAGAGGGACAAAATTTTGAAGCATGTCTCCTGGGATTCGGAGGCAATAACTGCTTTGTGCGTGAGCGTGAAGCACCTCGCCCATTGGGGTGTGCAAAATTGTTCATTGAGCTCCAACTCCCAAGATTTGCTGTGGGATGGCGAAGAGGAACGTTGAAGAGAAGATAATTCATTATATATACAGGAAATAGTGTGTCTCAAGGGCTTCTCAAGCATACAGAGCTGCTTGAATGGGGATAAGGGTCCTTCAAGATCCGTGATGTTTTATAGAATCAAAATAGTGTCCAAGTTGAGTGTATTGGAAATGTGCATTAGGTAAGGACATTGGACATATGGGTACGTCCTAATGCTGGTAAGGGAAACGATCCTGCTGCAAAGTCAACAGGTGTTAGCTGCTAATTGCCTCTAGCAACTACCGGTTACAGCACGGGATGGTCCTGACGCCATTCGGTGCTGTTTAACCCTCTAGAGAAATGCCAAAGACCATTCCTCACTTTGATAGGAACATCAGCGGCGAGATTGTTGCTTAACAGCTGAAAACCTGCTGAAGGCTTCAATCGCCACCATGTTTTCTATTTTACTACATCTTGTCCAGGCAGAAAGTAGTAAAACTGCCATCTTTGTACACCCTAATGCTTTGTCTATACAATGCATTAGGCTGTGTAAACAATCACGCCCCCTAGTGGTGAAACACCTTGGGGGTGGTGGGTTCAACGATACAGTAAAAAACAAAATTTTAAAGTTTAAAGCAAAAAAAATATTAAAAAGTTCAAATCACCCCCCTTTCTCCATTTTACAAATAAAATAATTAAAATTAAAAAAATCCCCATATTTGGTGTCGCAGCTTCCCAAAAAGTCCGATCTATTAAAATATAACATCATTTATGCCGTACACTGAACACTAAAGAAGAAAAAAACACTCCAAACGCCAAAATTAAGTTTTTTGGTCATTTTACGTCCTACAAAAATTGGAATAAAATTGATCAAAAAAGTTGCATGAATTCCAAACTAGTAACAATAAAAAGAGCAGCCACAAAAATGCCCCTCACTCAAGTCCGTAGGTGTTAGCACAAAAAGTTATTGGTCACAGAAAATGGTGCCACCGCGCAAATTTCAAAAATAGAAAATGTTTGGAATTTTTTTACGGTACCAAATCATAATGGAAACCCTACATGTTTTGTATCGGCAGATGCGGATCAACCTGTAGAATACAGAGAACACATCATTTTTACAAAATAATGAATGCTGTAAAAACAAAAGTTCTGCAAACATGGTGCAAGTACGTTTTTTTCACATTTTACCCCACTTAGAATATTTTGCAGTTCCCCGGTATATTCTATGGCACTGTGAATGACACCATTAGAAAGTACATCTTGTTCCGAAAAATAAAAGCCCTCATATGTCTATGTCGGTGGAAAAGTAAAAAAGTTATGGCTCTGGGAAGGTGATGAGCGTGACAAAAAAAAAAAAAAAAGCTCTGTCAGGAAGGGGGTAAGGGAGGAAAATCCCAATCCCGGAAGAATATTGTGGAATCTCAGCGGCTTGATCTTAGAACTACCTGGAAGGGAATAGGAGAATGTCAGGTGGGAATGACAGGTTGTCGGAGACGGGTAATAGAGGACCAACCCTATCAATGAGGTTGTAACTGGATTTATATGAAATGAGAATTGCTAGGGTATGGCGTGTGGAAAATGTGGTTGGTTAAAGTTTGTCAACCATAGATGGAGTCCTGATCCAGGGTAAGAAGGCCAGGGCTAGAGGACAGGTAGCTCGTGCCAAGTGTACCCACAGTTTGTTGCTAGTTGGGCACACCAAACCTAGAGTGCAGGAGTAAGGTGTGGCTAAGTAATATTTTTTAAAGTCAGGGAGACCCAGACCTCCATATTCCTTACTTCTAGTAAGCATAGAATAGGGTATTTTAGAGGGGCCTCCCGACCAAACAAATGAGCTGAAAGTCCTTTGTACGTGCTTCCAAAAAGGTACCTTTATGTATATCTGGATAGCCTAGATAAGATCAAGAAGACGAGGTAAAATTGTCATCTTAAGAATGTAAATTCTATCAAACCATGAAAATTCCCGCTTATTCCAGGATTGTAAGTCCCGCAGGATTTTTTTAAATAAGGGCTTGAAGTTAGAAGAACAAGTTTTGAGAGGTCTGGTGGAATTTTTATTCCCAGATGAGTAATTCCCTCACAAGGCCAAAACGAAAGGGTAATTTGATTTTAATGAGACGAGGGTTGTGGGAGGGGGGACCAATTCTTAAGGCTTCAGACTGAGAGATATTTATTTCAAAGTTGGACCATGATCCAAACATGGCCAACTCAGACATCTGGCAGGGCATTGATATATGTGGGTTGGTTATGTAGACCAATAGGTCGTCTGCGAAAGCTGAGCATTTATAGGCATGGTTACCAATGGTTATACCTGTGATGTCTGGGTAGGAACGAATCGAAGTCATCAATATTTCCATGATCAAAACATATAGAAGGGGCGATAAGAGGCAGCCTTGACGTGTGCCATTGCGAATGTATAAAGCGCCAGAGAGGGAGGCGTTAACTTTGATTTTAGCAGCAGGGGATTGATGGCGAGCTATTGATTTATATTGTTTTACAAATGAAGCTTGGGCCAAATCGTAGTTGATGGAGCATTTGGGACAGGGAAGACCAGGCAATCTTATCAAATGCCTTTCCAGCATCTGATGTCAGGACCATTAGTGGGCTGTTATGTAGGTGGCCGTAGTGCACTATATCTAAGGTTTTTATTGTATTATCACAAACCTTCCTTCCCGGGACAAAGCCCACTTGGTCAGGATGGGTCAGATCTGGTAAGAGAGGGATTAGCCTGTTAGCTAGGAACTTAGCGTAGATTTTAATATCAACATTAAGCAGTGAGATCGGCCAATAGCTGCCGCAGACTGTGGGGTATTTGCCCGGTTTTGGGATGACCGCTAAATGAGCTAAGTTTGATGGAATAGGAAAGTGGATGTTTTCTGGAAAACACAAAAATGCTTTAAAGGGGTTGTCTCACTACGAAAATCAAAGTTTAAAATGAGGGCACCAAAAATCTAAGCATGTCCGGCCCTGGTTACCATTATCAAAGTGCTATGGTTTAAGAGAACTGCTGCTGCTTTATTTGTGCTTAGCAATGGTGTTTGAGCCCAGGTCGGGTTACGCCCAGCTAATGGGTTACTGGCTGTCGGCTGAGTGTTCTGTCCCGCCCAGGTGATGGATGAGAATACGCAGGGGGATGAGGTCGCAGATGGGAGCACATGTATGAGAGAGAGAAGGAGAGAGAGAGAAAAGAGAGAGAGATCTCATGTGCAGTCCCACATAAAACAAAGAGAGAACCTAGCAGTCCCGTGTTAGATGTGGAGTCTTACATCGGCAAACCCACGTAAATCTCATGTTCGGCCCCATGTAAGATGTGGAGTCCAACGCAAATTACATACAGAGAGAGAACGCAGGTGTACTGTGCAGTCCCACTTAAAACAATTTGTGACCCATATCTGCCGTCCCACGTCAACAAAAACAGATAAATTGTATAGTTTTGTTCTGCATATCACTAGAGGTCTGTTTGGTGAGAAAGAGACAGAGAGACAGAAAAAAAATCACCCATCTTTCCCTAAATATCAAATGCCCATTCTAGTTACAAAGTATGTGTAACGGTTCTGGAGGTGGATCCACTGGACCACCGCAGGCGATGGCGTAAGCCCCTACCAGGGAGTGGAATCTAAGTGGACACGGTTTTCACCAGAAGCCGCCGCAAAGCGGGATGGTTTCTGCTTGCGGCGGGTGTCGTTCCACCAGGTCCTACCACTGAGCGGGGCTTGATGCTGGGTGGCGGGGCAAGGGAGCGATGGTTCAGGAACGGCAGCAGGCTGTAGTAGAGGACAGACAGAAGGTCAGTCAGGCTGGGCTCTGGTCTGTGGACGGTTAGACAACAGCAGGTGGTAGGGGAGGCGGCAAGGTTCGTAGACGGTGGACGTAGCAGAGGGTCGGTACCACAGGAAGGCAATACTGGAACGATCTCAGGAACACTTTCACCATGGTTTGAACACCAAGGAATTCCGGCGTGGGCCGGCAGCAGGAAGTGATCCGGGAGCTAAATAGGAAGCAGCTTGCCCAGCAGATGAACCAACTTACCGGCGGCCACTGCCCCTTTAATTTCAAATCGCCGGCGCCCGCGGCGCCTCTAGGGGCGGAGCTACGCGCAGGGACTCGGAAATTCCAGCCCGGAGCAGGAGCGGTTGGGCCGGGTAAGTGCATGCGAGCGGGGACCAGGGGTGGCGAGCGGACCCCGAACGACGTGCGGGGGTCGGAGGCTCCGCTTGGCGCAGGTGCTCGGGCGGCCTGCAAAACGGGGACAGTGGGTCGCTAGGGGCGTCAAATATGCACAGTACCCCCCCCTGTCGGGGCCCCCCCCTTTACTGCGATGGAGAAATCTCCTGGATTGAGACTGCGGTTCAGGATGTTCTCCTCCGGGCTCCAGGACCTCTCTTCAGGGCCGAACCCCTTCCAGTCCACCCAAGAAGTATCGCTTTCCCATAGTTCTTCTATGCAGAATTCCTAGGACCTCGATGGAATTGGGCGCATCAGCCTCAGCCGGGAGGAGGAGGCGGCCTTCTGGGAAAAATGGTTAAGGTCACCAGAGGTTTCAATAAGGAGACATGAAACCGGTTGGATATTCTCATCGTGGGAGGGAGCCGGAGTTTGTATGCTACCGGATTGATTGCGGCTGATGTCCTTAAAGGGTCCAAGGAAACGGTAGGGTCCCTGGTTGATGAGACGGCATCTTTAAGCGGACATATCTAGATGAGAGGCCACACCTTTTTCACATGGGGAGAAACCGGAGGAGGGATTCTTCTCTTGTCAGCCTTGAGACTTCAGGCGCTCGGACACGCGGGAGCAGCGGAACTGACGGGTCTGGGACCAGATGGCCTTATGTCTTGAACCAATGCGTCTGCCGCCCGGGACTCGGAGGAGGTTGCCAGAGGGAGAGGGGGGCGGGGATGAAGCCATACACGATGTAAGAAGGGGAGCCCTGCGGACTCGGATCAAGGGAGTTATCGGAGAACTCCGCCCACGGCAGTAAATTGGCCAATATCTTGGCGTGCCGTGACGAAATGACGGAAGGTTAGCAACCCAGGACTTGGTTGGACCCCTCACTTGGCGTGCGTCTGAGGAATGGTAGCCGGAAAGAGAAGTCGAGCATACTTGAAGTTGGTTGCACAGAGCTCGCCAAAACCTGGAGGACAAATTGAAAATCCGGTCCGAGACAATTTGCTGAGGGGGTACCATGGGAGCCGGAATCAACATGGATGAATGAATAACTCAGCTAGCAGGGGGAGGCGGAAGCAGCACCTGCAACGGGAACGAAGTGCGCCATTTGGAAAAGCGATCAGTAATCACCCAGACTAATAGGTGTTGCCAGACAACGGGAGGGCGGTCGGTTATAAAGTCTCGAAAATGTTGGGTCCAGGGTTTAAGTGGGAAGGGAAGTGGCTGGAAGTGGCCTGCCGGCCTTGTGCCGGGGCGTCTTGTTCGGGCACAGGGAGTCGCAAGACGCAACGAGTCCTTGATATCCTTTCCAGCTCGGCCACAATAGACCGGGATATCAGGTGGAAAGGTTCTTCGGGCGCCGGGATGGCCCAGCCACAAATGAGCAATTGTCCCCAATTTCATGAATACGTCATGCGGAGAGCAGGGCGCACATTAAGTCCTTCCAGGTGGAACCTCTCGGAGGTCACACTGGTGCAGCCGAGATGAGACGATCTGGGGGGCTGATGTGTTCAGGAGAGGTCTCTTCTCCCACCAGTCGGAAGCACGGGAGAGGCATCAGCTCTCACATTCTTCATCGGCTGGCCTGAAGATGGATTGAAAGTCGAACCGGGAGAAGAAGGAGCGACCACCTGGCATGGCGTGGTGTTAAGGAGCAGTCTGCAGTATTGGAGGTTCTTGTGGTCCGAGTAGTACGGATGGGAAAACGGGCACCTCCCAGCAGATAACGCCATCTCCTCCAGGCCATTTATGGGCCAAGTAGCTCCCAGTCGCCCAATCGTGTAATTCCTCTAGTGAACGAGATCGTCTTGGGAAGAAGCGCACGACACAGTCTTACCCGTAGGCCACTTTTTTGTGTTAGGACTGCTCCAGCCCCACAGACGGAAGCATCCCACTTCCAGAGTGAAGGGGTTACGGGGGTCTGGACGTGCAGGATAGAAGCCGTAGCGAGTCGGATTTCAGCTTCAACAAACGCCTCCTCGGCCTCGACAGGCAACTGCGTTTGGAATTGGCCTTGTTTCTTGGTTGAGAGCGCCACTATCAGGGCCACCAGCGTAGAGAAGTGCGGGATGAATTGGCTGGATAGTAATTGCAGAAGCCCAAGGAAATCGCCTGGATCAGCTCCGTCGCCGAGGGGGCGTGGCCACTTGCAATACGGCAGGACAGTTTAGCAGGGTCCATCCGTAGCTAGGCCTTGGTCAGAGATGACATACCCCACGAAACGGGGAGGCTAAGTCTGATGGAAGAAGGCACACTTTCCCTATCTTGGCATACAGGTGGTTCTCCCGGCGACGTCTTGTAACTTGACAGGACATGGCTGCGCGTGGGTTCTCGACGGTCAGGAGAAGAACACAGCTATGTCATCGAGGTAGACTAACCACGCAGGGAGGAGAGGGAAAGTCCTGAAGAGTCATTCACGAGCTCCTGAAAGACAGGAGGCGCATTACAGAGTCCGAAGGGCATCACCAGGTACACGTAGTGCCATCCCTGGTGTTGAAGGCGTCTGCATTCATCGCCCTTGCGATTCGGGGAACAAGTTGTCAGGCCCCTCTCAAATCCAACTTGGAGAAGAAATCTTGGCGCCTTGGCAGGCGATCAAAAAGTCCTTGATCAGCGCAAGGGCTAACGGTTCTTTACCGTGATCTTGTTCAAAGCCCGGTAGTCAATGCAGGGCCGTAAGGTACCGTCCTTTCTTCTTCACGATGAGAACCCCTGCACCAGCGGGAGGCGGAGAGACATCCGGATGAACCCCTTCTTGAGATTCTCCTGGATGTACTCGTTACATGGCTTGGGTCTCAGGAACAAGACAGAGGGTAAGGACTCGGCCACAGGAGGACTGGTTACGGCAATAAGTCGATCGGGCAATCGTGATGGACGATGCGGCGGAAGACTCTCGCTTGTCTCTTGAGAACACCTCGGCATACTCCTGATATTGGGCGGCAGCCCGGGCCAAGCGGCCTCATGAAGGGTTAGCGAGAGCAGGGAAGCACCGGGGAGGTGCACCAAACAACGCCCCTCCGACAGTTGAGGACCCAAACGACTCGCACTCCTCTCCAGGTAGACCAGTCCAGGATAGGAGAGTGGAGACCGTAGCCATGGTCAGAGAAGTCCAAGGGGATCGCCGACGAGGAGCGACCGGCAACACATAGAATGCATCTCTACTTATGGCCAGTGCCCCCACATGGAGGACAGTGCTTGTGGATGAAACTGGATTGTGTCGCTAAGAGCTCCCCGTGATTGATGATGATGACAAGCGGATTCTCCGGACGTCCAATAGGAAGACGATACCGCACTCACTAGAGTCTGGTGGATGAAGTTCCCGGCTGAGCCGAGTCCAGAAAACGCGGAACCTGGAATGTGATACCAGCTCTGACCCGACCTGCACAAGGCATAACAGGCGTGGAGAGGAGGAGGTTTTGCACCTAGGAATGCATCCTCACACAGATCCTAGGTGCGGGGGAGTTTCCCGCAGCCTTGGGCGCTTGGACAAAGTCTCCGAAAATGCTCTGGGCTTGCACAGTAGAGACAAAGCCTAGTTGTCGGCCGCTGGGCCAATTCTGCTCAGAGAGGCGTAGCCCGATCAATCTGCATGGGTCGTCGGTGGGTGTATGGAGGCTGTGGCGCAGGAGGCCATGGAACACCGGTGCCAGGCGAGGAAACGGCGAGCGAGGTTGGGCTGACTCGGCGCTCTTGCAGAAGCTAACTACTCCCGTTCTAATGAAGGTTTATCGCATGCGGGTCGCCAAGGATCAAGTCCTAAGGGAGGGACGGGAGTGGTCTTCTAGCGGCCAGACGTCTTTAAACTCGACTTGAGAGGTCCCTTCTCTGAACGTAGCACATAGTGCTGGCCTCGTTCCACTGTCAGTTCAGCCGGCCAGCGGTACGGATTGCACGCGTAGTTCCTATAGGACAGGTTCTCCCTGTGGTGGACGTAATTTTAGGAGGCCCGTTTCAGCGGAGGAGGCCGGGCTGGTCCTCGAAGACGTTGCGGAACTCCACTGAGGATGACTGTGATCCGCAGTCACGGTTATCTTGTCCCATAGGGGTGTGAGCCATGGCCAGGGCCTTTAACGGAGAGGAGGGGCTGGACCACAAAGCACCTTTGCACGTTCGGACGGAAATGGGGGGGTCGAGTCATCAGCTCACCAGGCACATAGAGCATTGAGTGATCAACCCCCTGCATTAGTTTCGGGTCACCGCTGCTGTGAACTTGGAATGGGAGTGACAGACGAAGCTTATGGTTCCCCTGGGGATCACCGATAACCGATGGGGCAGGAGCCAACTGGAGATGGCGGTGGGCTGCTGCTGGAATGGTGATGAGCTGTCATGCACCAAGGAGGAGAGGTTGCTCGACGCTGCTGCCGCTTGCTGCACAATCTGTTGTGACTTGCTTGACCACGACGTTGGTGATGCTGGCAACACTTGGACAAGGGTACCTGGCGGGATCATGGCCGGATCCTACTGTACGATTCTGCAGGTGTATCCACTGGACCACCGCAGGTAAGGGCGTAAGCCCTACCAGGGTGTGGAATCTAGTGGGGACCGGTTTTTCACCAGGAGCCACGCGCAAAGCGGATGGTCTTATTCTGCTGCGGCGGGTTTCCACCTGGTCATCACTGGCGGGCTTGCTGCGGTGGCGGGCAAGGGTGCGAGGTACAGGAATGCAGGCAGGCTCATGTCGAGGACAGACCGAAGGGCAGGACAGGCGGCTCTGGGTCGTGGCACGGTAGACAAGCAGGTGGTCGGGGCAGGCGGCCAATGGTTCGTAGACGGTGGACGTAGCAGAGGTCGGTACACAGGAAAGGCATACTGGATGTCAGGAACACTTTCCACCATGGGTATGAACACAAGGATCCGGCGAGGGCAGGAAGGAAGTTACCGGACTACATATAGGAGCAGTGCCGGCAAACTAAGAACCATTTACCGGGCGCATGCCCCTTTAAATTCAAATCGCGGCGCTCGCGCGCCTCTAGGGGCGGAAGCTACGCGCCGGACTGGAAGCAGCCTGAGCAGGATCGTAGGGCCGGGTTCAGTTGCATGCCGGGGGGACGGGGAGACGAGCGGACCCCGAACCCGACATGCGGGACGGCGGGCTCTGCTGGGCAGGAGCACGGGCGCGCTGCGACCCGGGACAGTGGTCTGCAGGGCGTCCGATGACAGTAAGTAGAGAGAGTGAGAATTTAGATATACAGCTAAGAGTTTACACTTAAATTTCACTTCAATTGATTCCATGACGATGAGAACCTCTCCCTTCCCCCAGCTCACAGAGATTGAAAATCTCACATGTACACCTTTGAGGGAGTGTCTGCAGAGATTGAAGATACTCCCCCCACCACCTGCTGGGAGGAGAAACACACCCTCCGATTTCTCAAGCTCTGACTTGGCAACCAGCTTAAACGGCTGCCAATGCTGAACGGAGACAACCTTTATGCCTTACTGGAGGACTGCGGTGCTTGGAAGAATTTTAAACGACTTTCGCTCCTAGTAAGCCATCAGGCCCAGGACGTTTCCCACCAGGAAGATTTTTGAGCATTGAGGAGAGTTCTTGAAGGGTAAAAGAGTCCAAAAAGGCTGATAGAATTTCAGTGGAGAGGCGAGAGGAAAAAGAGTTTAGTGGGTTCATTGTTTGGGTGGGAGATTGTATAAATCCGAGTAAAACTGCACCGATCAGGTTTTAAAAAGCTTGTGTAACCAATCAGGACCCAAATAAATATGCAAATACTGATGTAGATTAACCTATGAATGTCTATCAATTATACTATATACAGACAAATAAAACATATAAAACAACAATAACATAACCATCTATTATAACAAATCAATTCTATGGTTGAGCGGCGCAGGACCTTGAGTACCTAAGCTAAGGATCCACAAGGCCTCCCGCTTTAGAGTTTTTTTCTCCTCCAATCTCCTCCTCTATATGGTTTGGCCACTTTCTCAACGCTTTCAGCTTCTTTATAATCCAGCCTACATATATAATACTGCAAGTGTCACAATTAATAAAGCTTTTGATTTTAAAACTCTGAATCTTATAATTGTCAGATTGTTTCTTCCTAGTAGCAAAGATGCAAATGTTGTATCTGTGTCCGGAAAAAGCCTGTCTCTGATAACCAACTTTCTGATAACCAGAGGTGGCGCCCACACCTATCAGAGTGGTTTATTCACCTGTAAACCTCCGAGGTATGACAGAGGGCAATCACCGCTGGACATCCCGGAAGAATTTAGATCAAAGAATTGCTCTTATTTTTCAAGGAAGACGCGTTTCATGCTGAGCGCACTTCATCCAGTTCCCTACCCCCATTCATAAGTTGCAGCTTACATAGTTTAAAAGAACCGCCAAAATGTTGGAGTGGTTACAAGGGCTGCCATCTGCGTTTATCGGAGGGGTTTAAAATTTATAACATTATAGGATGTTCTAAATTCATTATTAAAAAAAAATTAAAATGATATTTTTTCAGTATGTGAGGGTTTTTTTTCTCTGTGTCTGTACCCAGCGCACTGCGATTCCCAAAAGGGAAAAGAAGTGTGAATGGAGTTTTGGTTTTTCCTGCAAGGTGTTCCTTTGCTGTCTATAAGGCGTGTGTGGACAACCCTTACCATATATTGTTTCCTGGATGTTTAGTCGAGGGGTCGTTCATCCTTTTTTTGGAAATGAACGAATATTTTGCCCATTCCCATTATGTTGGATACAGATAACGGATAACAAGACAATAGATATTAGTAAACGATACACTGGGTACCTTGGTTTTGAGAGCCTTTTGGCCTTCTTAGCCTTCTTAACTATTATTATGGGCCCCTGGAACATACCCACTGTGGTGGGCCCTGCCTCGAGCTCCCTCCTCTGCCCAAGCACCCATGTTATCACCCCCACTTATGTCTTGACACTGACAGCCTGCAAGGACTGGCATGGTTTTCAACTGTGTGCACATCCTAAAAATAAACAAACAGTTAAATTAGCAAATCCAACCAAAGGATCAAGGATATGTTTCTTGTATTCCAGTGACATTTTACAAATTCATTTGAACACTTGGGGCCCCTATATTGTGGGGGCCTGGGCAAAAATTGCCTAGTGTGCCCAATGGAAAAGATGGCCCTGCTTGGTAAAAGACATGAATCTGTTTCAGATCCTTGGAGTTTAACAAAAAAACTTTTCCCATCGGAAAAACGGGAAAATGAATCTGTCCTTGTAATTTGTTAACAATAGATTATTGTCTATCATCCCCAATAAACTCACATTTCTCCAAAAAGGGGAGCCCGGATGAATCTGTAGTAGAGGGAGAGGTAGGAGCTGTAGCTGGCTTAAAGGTGACTGTGTCTAAGCAGGAGCCAGATCAATGTAACTGCAGAGGGTTTGAAGATTTGGGGGGGTATAAAGTGAAGAGAGTGTACACATTTTCTGGGTATGAGCAAAGGGTACCGTCCAGTCTATTCTCCAAGTAAGCTGGAGAGGAGATGAGAGGATTGAGTGTAGGGATGAGGGGGAGTCAGTGCCTATGGGTTTCCTTTATGCTTTGGTACCGTAAAAAAATTCCGAACATTTTCTATTTTTGAAATTTGTGCCGCCATTTTCTGAGACCAATAACTTTTTTTGTACTAAGACCTACGAACTTCAGTGAGGGCGAGAGACAACCTCTTTAAGCATTACTGGAGACAGGGTGTCTTGGAAGATTTTAAAGAATTTACTGGTAAAGCCATCAGGCCCAGGACGTTTCCCACCAGGAAGATTTTTGAGCATTGAGGAGAGTTCTTGAAGGGTAAAAGAGTCCACAAAGGCTGATAGAAAAATCAGTGGAGAGGCGGAGGGAAAAAAAAAGTTTAGGGGTTCATTGTTTGGGTGGGAGATTGTATAAATCCGAGTAAAACTGCACCGATCAGGTTTTAAAAAGCTTGTGTAACCAATCAGGACCCAAATAAATATGTAAATACTGATGTAGATTAACCTATGAATGTCTATTTAATTTTTATATTTTACAGACAAAATAAAACATATAAAACAAACAATAAACATAACCATCTATTATAACAAATTAAATTCTATGGTTGGCGGGCGAAAGGACCTTGAGTTACCTAAGCTAAGGATCCACAAGGCCTCCCCCTTTAGAGTTTTTCTCCTCCAATTCCTTTCCCCCTATGGTTTGGCCAAATTTCTCAACGCTTTCAGCTTCTTTATAATCCCGCCTACATTTTTATAATACTGCAAGTGTCACAATTATTAAAGCTTTTGGGTTTTAAAAAACTTTGAATCTTATTAATTGTCAAGATTGTTTCTTCCTAGTAGCAAAGATGCACATGTTGTATCTGTGTCCGGAAAAAGCCTGTCTCTGATAACCAACTTTCTGATAACCAGAGGTGGCGCCCACACCTATCAGAGTGGTTTATTCACCTGTAAACCTCCGAGGTATGACAGAGGGCAATCACCGCTGGACATCCCGGAAGAATTTAGATCAAAGAATTGCTCTTATTTTTCAAGGAAGACGCGTTTCATGCTGAGCGCACTTCATCCAGTTCCCTACACGCATTCATAAGTTGCAGCTTACATAGTTTAAAAGAACCGCCAAAATGTGCGAGTGTACAAGGGCTGCCATCCTGCGTTCTATCGACAGATGTTTAAAAGTAATAACATCATAGAATGTTCTAAATCATTATAAAAAAACATAAAACTGAATATTTATCAGTATGTGATGGATTTTTATTTCTCTGTGTCATGTACCCAGCGCACTGCGAGTGCCAAGGAAAGAGATGTGAATGGAGCTTGGTTTCCTGCAAGGTGTTCCTTTGCTGTCTATAAGGCGTGTGTGGACAACTTACCATATATTGTTTCCTGATGTTTAGTCGATGGTCGTTCATCCTTTTTTTGGATGAACGAACTGATTTTGCCCATTCCCATTATGTGGATACAGATAACGGATAACAAGACAATAGATATTAGTAACACGATACACTGGTACCTTGGTATGAGAGCCTTCTTAGGCCTTCTTAGCCTTCTTAACAGTATTATGGGCCCCTGGACATAGCACTGTGGTGGGCCCTGCCTCGAGCTCCCTCCTCGCCCAAGCACACCCATGTTATCACACCACTTATGTCTTGACACTGACAGCCTGCAAGACTGGCATGGTTTTTAACTGTGTGCACATCCTAAAAACAAATAAACCATTAAATAAGCAAAACCAACCAAAGGATCCAGGGTATGTTTCTTGTATTCCAGTGACATACACTACATAGAACACTTGGGGCCCCTATACTTGTGGGGGCCCTGGGCAACTGCCTAGTGTGCCCAATGGAAAAGATGGCCCTGCTTGGTATAAGACATGAATCTGTTTCAGATCCTTGGAGTTATAACAAAAAAACTTTTCCCATCGGAAATAAAGGGGAAATAATGAATCTGTCCTTGTAATAGTAACAATAGATTATTGTCTATCATCCACAATAATCTCACAGTCTCCAAGGGCAGCCTGGATGAATCTGTAGTAGAGGGAGGTAGGAGCTGTAGCTGGCTTAAAGGTGACTGTGTCTAAGCAGAGCCAGATCAATGTAACTGCAGAGGGTTGAAGATGGCGGGTAAGTGAGAGAGCTGTACACATACTGGGTATGAGCAGGCTACCGTCCAGTCTATTCTCCAAGTAAGCTGGAGCAGGAGATGAGAGGATTGAGTGTAGGGATGAGGGGGAGTCCGTGCCTATGGGGTATAGCACTTATGAGAGGACTGATAGTGCTTGATAATAGAAGCCAGGTGGAGTGTCTATGTATGACCAAAGCAGTGCTCACCTCTGGAAGCAACGGGCTACTAACTCCTTCATCCTCGCTTTATATAACCGGCTGAAAGTTGTGCCAAGCTCCCCTGTTACGCGTCCTCTGCCATGCCGATCCAGGCCACCTCCAGTCTCATTACAAACAAATGTATACCAAACTAAATTTTCAAATCCAAACAGGACTTATACCAAAGTTGACCTAGGCTATGTCTCCACTGCACACGTTTTTGGTCTTTTTTTGGCATTTTTCATTTTATAACAACAGATCCCATAGTAAAAACCTTCTTTAGTCTCCAAAGGACATTTTTTTTTCAGCTCAATTATGCTCCTGGTCATTTTTTGAAATGTTGCAAAAAAGACCAAAGCAGAAAATTTACAATTGAAGTCTAGATAAACCACCGGATGTTTCTTGGTGAGATTTTTGGTGCATTTTTTGCAGAAATCTACAGCAATTAATGCTGTACACTTCTGCAAAAAAATGCTGAAAAATGGTCGGTTTTTTAGTTGTTTTTGACATGCAGCGGACAAATAAACTCAGATTTATGAACAGTTTTTGGTCTTAGGTGAGTTTTTTTGTCCACTGCCGTGTAGACCTAGCCTTACAGTTATGTGAAAAAGCTCAATCCTCATAGTAGCATTTATTGCCAAACACACAAAGGCACTGGGAGTCCTGGGAGCACTGGGAGTCCTGCACATTCACATCCCAATAAAAACATGATCGAAATATCAAATTATAAACTGAAAATGCAGAAAACGTAATAATAGGCTATTTAAAGAAATAGTCTGTGCATTGTCATCATCCAACTGGAATATTTACAGTATAAAACAAAATTTGTTCCCAGATTTAGCTTTTTTGTAAGCACTGAACTAATATTTAGCTGTGTGACCTTTATTTCTGAGAACGGCTTTCCATCTTTGTGGCATACAATCAACTAACATCTGACTCCTGAAAACAGGTCTTTACTCTCCAACAGGCTTTGCTACATTTTACAGTTCATTTGCATTTTTAGGTTGCATCTTTCATATCACTCCACAAATTCTTAGTTGGATTGAGGCCTAGGGATGGAGGGACCAATGTTGTTGTTGTGGAACCAGGATGTTGCCCGCTTGCTGGTGTGTTTAGGGTCATTGTCCTGTTGAAACACCCATTTCAAGGGCAAGTCTTCTTCAGCATAATGCAACATGGCCCCTTCCAGTATTTTTAGATATTCATGGTCCATGGTGCCTGGTATGCGATAAATGGGCTCAACTCCAGAGTATGAGAAACACCTCCAAAACCATTCTGCTTGACCCACCATATTTTACAGTCTTCACAGTGAATTCAGTGTTTATGGGTCGTCTGAAAAACTGTGGCCTTTAGAACCTATAATAATAACCTTCCATCTCATAGAACGGTGTGTCATTTCTCTTTAAGCCGGTCAATGTGTACTTTGGCAAGCTGTAACCTTTTCAGGACCTATTTTTTAAGTAATGGTCCTCTAGCAAATAGTTTGACTTCATGTAGGTGTCTTCTGATTGTTGCAGTCCTCACAGATAACTGAAAATCTTCTTTGACCTACCTTCAGTTCATCATTGGAGGCTTTTTTGCCATTCTTGTTATTCTATGATCTAGTCGGATGGTCGTATTCCTTTTCCTACCTGTTTCTGGTTTTGATGCCATTTTAAGTCATTGGTGATCTCTTTTAGCTGAGCAGCCAACTATTTTCTGCACTTCTTGATATGTTTTGTCCTCTCTAATCAACTTCTTGATCAAAGTTCTTTCTCCTTTGGTACAATATCTGGAATGACCCACTGAGAATGGGCTAAAACCAGCAGGTCCAACATTATCTTACCTCCTTCATTAAACCAAGGCATATGTTTTATTACAGACAAAAACAGTAATAAAACATATTACTAATGAGACTGCTATTATTATGCACATAACTGTCTACTGAGGGACTGACCACTGTACATAGATACTTTGTTCTAAATTTGACACAGACAAATATATCACAAGTTGAACAGTTGTCCTTCTAGATGGCAAAGGAACATCTCACCAGGAACCAAGCTCCATTCACATTTCTTATCAGTGTGCTGGACACATGACACAGAGAAATAAAAATCCATCCCGTACTGATAAATATTCATTTTTATGCAAAGTCTGAGGTTTATGATGTACTGTACATTTATTAGCTGGTTGTATTTTTATTGTTTTATATGACATTGGTCTAAGGTATTTGTAGTGGACCTTCAGGGGTTAACCTAAATCAGTCATTGTTTTTGCATATGCATTTAGGTCCTGATTGGGGAATATCTCTTCTTGGGAGAGATATTCCCCTTTCTGAGCCGCTCATTGCCTCCCACCCAGCCAGCCAGCATCGCTCTGCTCTACACTGATGAGGGGCAAAACCCTGAAACAGCTGTATGTAGATGAGTGATGCTGACTTGGCTAATATCCCTTTTGGTTCTTAAATATTCAGTGAGTCAGAAGCAAATTGAGGATTTGTTACATCCAATAGAGGGCGCGTGAGCTTCCCAGCTCCTTTCCGATAATGCCTTGTGTTAGGTCCTGATTGGTTACACAAGCTTTTATAACCTGATTGGCACAGTTTTATCTATTACATTGTGATCAAGGACCAAGAAAGGTCTGAAATGCATCAACGTCATCTTGGTCTTTATCTGTCATGAATTTTAACAATTTTTCAATAACGAATATATGCTTTTATGTTCAGAGTATCATATTTCTTAAAGTTTAGAATATTGACCGGTCGAAAGCATTCCGAGCACAGCATTTTTTACAGTCCACACATGAGATCTATGATGCTGCCAGAGGGTGGTGAATTTTTCTGTTACTATGTTTTTCTATTATATGGACTTTCCTGACCCTGTAGACCCTCTTTATATAAACAATATTCCAAGTTATGTGTCCAATGGGTTTAAGAGGTTCTATATATGATGTATTTTTATTTAAGCAATTTGGAGTTGAAGAGTTTATAAACTGTATATATTTACTTGTGATATTACATTTGATGTTTCATGTTACATTCAGTCTTTCATTACTATTACTTGATGTCCCATTCTATTATAACAATTTTATAAATTCATTTTTTTATAGTTTGTTGCTATTGGTTGTCATATGAATATAAAATATTTCACAGTACCAAGCAAAAGGGTATTAATATTTTGAACTTTTTATTCGCGCCGACTAGCTGAAATTTAAAGAGACAGTATACCATTTACCTGGCCAGTGACCTTTGACCACCTGTTCCACATTGCTCCTGACCTCTGTTTGCTGTTCTGGTACCTGTTACCTGGGTTACTGACATACTAGTTTCAGAGTTACCTACATTTGACCGTAATGCTAATACTTGCGCTATGACAGTCTACTACCTGTCTGGGACGCTTCTACAATTCTACAGTCACACCTCCCTGTGTCCTGTCACTTCTGCCTGTTTCCGTGGTTCGACATCCGGCTCTGTGGCTGTCACAGCGAGTAGCCACATCAGTGGCAGCAACCTGGGGGTTCCCCGCAGCTAAGCCCACCAGCCTTACTGCAGGCTCCAGTAACTGCCGGGAGCCTCTTAGACTCTGCTCCCTGACATGGTCTACATCTACACCATCGATTGCAGTGGCCCAGAGGATCCACATATATTTGGCTTCCACTGTAATAATCATCTTGGCTCTCATACATAAATTTGACTTGCAACTATTCAGCATATGCTTAGTTGTGCAGATTCTTGTAATTTAACTGGATTGTTACTGTTTTGCTCTCTCTTCTTGTATACTACAAATTACAACTGGTTCTCACATTCTTTAATAGCTCAGTAAATTATTAGATTGATTCCCAAGCAAAAAGGTCACTGGTTTGAGGAGCCATGAAAAAGATTTCCGACGTAAGGAGAATCTGCATCATCCAGCTCATTGATAACGGTCTCTTGGCCAAGAAAAGTGCCAAACTGCATCATGTGAGGCCAAGACTGGAAGAGTATGAAATGAAGTCGATCCATCCATCCATTCCAAAGCCAAAAAAGGTGGACGTCCAGGTAAAATGTCAACAACTATCAGTTCTGGTTGACAAACACAGCAGTGAAGGTGGCTTGTATGTTTCGTAATAGTGAGATCATGGACGTCCATGCAAGCCCCATGTGACACACATTAAACGAGTCTGGAATGGTTAAGCTTCGACTTCAATATCATCACAAGAACCGTTGACCTCAGTTTACAAAACAGTATGAAACGTCTACAGTAGAAGTTTGGAAACAGGTAATTTGATGAGATGAAGGTAAAAAAACTGGGCTTTGACGGGTGCCTGTGGGTCTGGAAGAATCAAGGGAAAAGGGGGCTAATGGATTGAGAAATTGATGGAACTGTCAAGTTTGGTGGAGTTAGCCTTATGGTGTTGTTTCACAGCCAAAGATGTTGGATACTTGACCAGGATCAATGGTGATCTAAATGTTGAGCTATATGCGAGTGTCCTACAAGATGAGATACTTCATACACTCAAGTACTATAGGTAATAAAGGATGACATAGTGTTCCAGAAGGACAATGACCAAAAGCAAACGACAGGGTTGGAGAAGGAATGGTTCAATGACAATGAAGTAGAGTTGCTGTATTGGTCTCCATAGTCCTCAAACCTCAAGAAAATCGAACACATGTAAGTTGAGTTGAAGAAAAAGCTGTATTTGTACCCAAGTCAGTCGACCACTATGCAACAACATTGGGAGCGTGTAGAAGAGACCTGGGATCAGATTTCCCTTGAGACATGCTTGAATCTGATGGAGAGCCCTGAAGGATTCAGCCAGTGTTGAAGGCCAAAGATGAATTTACAACATACTTACAAAATAATTCAAATTAAACTCTAGAATTTTAGGAGCAAAACAGTAACAGTGCAGTTAAATGACAAAAATCTGCATAACTAAGCAGATGCTAAATAGTTTCGAGCAAAATTGATGTATAACATAGCCAAGGTAATTGTCTACAAAATGATGGTAGCCTCACGTTCAACGCTTTAGTGGATGGTGAGATATTTAGCCTGAAAGTCTAAAGTTTAAAACATTGTTACCCTTTTGCTTGGCACTGTAATTTTTTTCTATATTAAATGAACAGGGAAATTGCCTGCATAACCCTTTCTGGAGCTATCCAAGCACTGGCCTTCAGAACATAAAGAAAATAAATCAGATATAAATCAGAGAAACTGCTTATTGGTATAAATGACAATACAAAAGTAAAAGGTCAGACAAAAGGTAGTAGACCCTTTGATTTATTTATATCATACAGAGAAGTATACAAGCAATTGAGTACCCTCATGATCAAGTACTGAATGTGCAAGAAAAAAAAAACAATTACAATTAAAAATATTAAATGTTAAAATTACCCCTTTTTGCCAAATAAAATCAAAAAGTTACACATAATTGCTATTTTGGCATCCATAAAAGTCCGATCTATTAAAATATAACATTAGTGGCCCTGCACGATTTAAACCATAGAAGAAAATCATTCCAAAATGTCAAAATTGCTGGTTTTGGTAATTCTACCTCGAAAAATCGGCATAATAAGTAATCAAAAAGTCGCATGTATCCCAATATGGTACCAATAGCAACTACACTTCAGCCCACAAAAAAGTGAACCCTTACTCAGGTCCATAGGGGGGAATTTAAAAAGTTATTAGTCCCAAAAATGAGGCTACGGTGCTATTTAAGAAATAGAGAATGTTCTTATTTGATTAAAAGTACTAAAATAAAACAAAAACTCTACATATTTAGTATCACCCCAATCGTACTGTCCTGCACAATACAGATAACATATTACTTATACCAACAAGTGAACACCAAAAAAACTATAAAAATGAACATTACAATGTACATCATGTCCCATATCCTATATCATTGTCTGGTTACAGAACACCAAAATATATTCTCTTATGTTGAAGAAGTTGTAACTTATGTGTAAAGTTGAATATGAATAGGCTTCCATCCTACATGAATTATCTCATGCTTAACAAGACTTGACCTCATTGTAAATAACTTTCTACACTTTGAACATGAATATGGCTTCTCTCCTGTGTGAGTTCTCTCATGTATAAGAAGAAAATATTTACTATTAAAAGATTTTCCACATGTTGAAAATTAGTATGGCTTCACTTCTTTGTGAATATGGTCTCCTTTAAAAAAATTCCCACATTCTGAACATGAATATGGCTTCTCTCATGTCTAAGAACTGATGATTTACTTGTAAAACCTTTTCCACATTCTGAACATGAAAATGGCTTCTCTCCTGTGTGAATTTTCTCATGTCTAACAAGTTGTAATTTCTGAGTAAAGCTTTTCCCACATTCTGAACATGAATATGGCTTCTCTCCTGTGTGAATTCTCTCATGTATAACAAGGTTTGGTTTACTGTTAAAACCTTTCCCACATTCTGAGCAAGAATACGGCTTCTCTCCTGTGTGAATTCTCTCATGTATAACAAGTGCTGCTTTCTGAATAAAACTTTTCCCACATTCTGAACATGAATATGGCTTCTCTCCTGTGTGAATTCTCTTATGAAGAACAAGTGCTGATTTGTAACTAAAGCTTTTCCCACATTCTGAACATGAATATGGCGTCTCTCCTCTGTGAATGCTCTCATGTGTAACTAGTTCTGATTTTCTTGTAAAACCTTTCCCACATTCTGAACATGAAAATGGCTTCTCTCCTGTGTGAATTATCTCATGTCTAACAAGTTTTGATTTATGACTAAAGCTTTTCCCACATTCTGTACATGAATAATGCTTCTCTCCTGTGTGAACTTTCTCATGTGTAACTAGTTCTGATTTTCTTGTAAAACCTTTCCCTTTGAACATGAATACGGCTTCTCTCCTGTGTGAATTATCTCATGTCTAACAAGTTGTGATTTACAAATAAAGCTTTTACCACATTCTGAACATGAAAATGGCTTCTCTCCTGTGTGAATGATCTCATGTCTAACAAGTTGTGATTTACAAATAAAGCTTTTCCCACATTCTGAACATGAATATGGTTTCTCTCCTGAGTGAATTCTCTCATGTATAACTAGATCTGTCTTTCCTCTAAAACCTTTCCCACATTCTGAACATGAATACGGCTTCTCTCCTGTGTGAATTTGCTCATGTTTAGTAAGACTTGATTTTTCAGCAAATGATTTCCCACATTCTGAACATGAATATGGCTTTTCCCCTGTGTGAATTCTCCCATGAACAACAAGTTGTGATTTACGAATAAAGCTTTTCCCACATTCTAAACATGAATGTGGCTTTTCTCCTGTGTGAATCCTCTCATGCATATCATGTTGTGATTTAGTTTTAAAACCTTGCCCACATTCTGAACATGAATATGGCTTCTCTCCTGTGTGAATTCTCTCATGTTTAACAAGATCTGATTTACCAATAAAGCGTTTCCCACATTCTGAACATGAATATGGCCTTTCTCCGGTGTGAATTCTCTCATGTATAATAAGTTCTCTTTTAGATTTAAAGCTTTTCCAACATTCTGAGCAGGAATATGGCTTTTCTCCCTTATGAGTTCTCTCATGTGCACCAAGATTTGTTTTACTTTTAAAACCTTTCCCACATTCTGAACTTGAATATGACTTTGCACCTGTGGGAATTCTCTCATGTGTACCAAGATGTGATTTACTTTTAAAGCACTTCTCTCATTCTACACAGGAATGTTTCCTCTCTGTATGAATTCTTCTGCGTGTAGAAAGATCTGAGCTTTTTGTAAACTGTTTACCATACTGAATTTTTTTACCTGGCTTCTGCTCTTTACTTTGGGTAACAATCTGTGATTGATCAACAGAAGCTTCATCATGATTAGGAGCATTAGAAGATAGATCTGTTCTCTGAAGTCCTGGATGTACATTAATAGTAGTTAGATTTTCTCCTGAAGGGTGTTGTTTGATCTTTCCATCTTCTCCTTTATCATTTAGAGATATCATAGAGTGTTCTCCAGAATTCATTGTAGAATTTTCTGTTAAGATTAAGAACAGATTTTATGATTTTTAAGTTTTTGTTGTAAATCACAAAGTAGACAAGTTTACATTCTACTTTCCTAACGGGATGGTTTCACACACGGCTTATTCTGGGTATCTGCCAGTTTTTTTAGCCAAAATAAGTATTGGTCTCACAGATAACATAAAAGGAAGAACTTTTTACATCTCTGTCCCGCAAGATCCACTACTGGCTCAAAAAACGACAGTGGCAGATTTCCAAAAAACCCATGTGTGAATCCTCCCCTAAGCTGGAGTTACACACAAGCTCTTCTTGTTCTAGTTCTTTGAGTCAAAGTCAGAAATGGATCCATAAGAGAGGGGGAATGTAAGACTTGACTTCTGAATCTTATCCAACTCCACCAGAAAATCCACCTGTGTGACTCCAGCTTTATAAAGTTTAAACATTATAACATTTTTAATTTACAAAGACCAGGATTCTGGGCTGCAACTAATCACAACTTTTAGGACACAAACTTAGAACTAGATACAAAAACTTTAAAGGAAACCTTGCCTGGCAATCAGGTCATCCTCTGCTGACACACTTGGCCCTTCAAAACCAACTGTGCATCACTTTTATACATAAGGAGGGACACTTCCTTTTAATGTATTGATCATGGAACACCTTTTTTTGGTTTTTAGATTTTTGAAATTTTTGTTTCTTATTTCAGCAGTATGATAGAAATAATAAAATAATCTTCGCCATCTTTATCTGTGTAATAGGATGGAAATGATAGGATTAATGTCTTATTGATGTGATATAGAGAATTCATGTCTTATGTCTCTTAACTGTAGAAGTATAGAAAAAAGGCTTACTATATCTCAGTATGTAGGCATCTGTCATATTATACGTCACTATTGGTCTATTTCTGTTCAACTGTTTGACCTTTTGTGATCCCTGCTTTGCTGCTCAGTTTTACCATGCTGCTACCCCCCACAATACTCAGCGCTGATATTATACTATTCTTAGGATTCTTCCCCTGTATGGATAGCCACAGATAAGTGTCTTGTATTGCTGATCATACAGTTTAGAAACCGTACACTTAAATGGAGTGAAGAATACAGCATAAAGAATGTCTATGTTTGGTCATTCTGACAGTTGTGGTGACGCTCTGACTAGCATAAAAAGCAGCTTGGACACAGCTATCTAGCTTCTGCTGAGGCCATGCTGGCGCCCAGCACCCCTTCTGTGGTCATCGGACGAGATGGGTGTACATGATGTACAGAAGGGCTCCCCATTTCACTGTGCATGAACTAATCATCTGTAACATCTGTAACTGCAGCCAAGTACCATTTTATTTCCTTATTTATGTATTAAACCTTTCATTTTTTATATATTCTGTCTCATTGTAATTATTTCTTTGACCGCCAATCAATCAACTATTTACAAGCAGTAACTACAGATCTTTACACCTCCTGGATGATAAGATTAACTATCTTTCAGCAAAATGTTATCAAAGCAGTTGTGGTCACATTTGATGTGAAAAAAAAATACTGCTGCTCCATAAATCTGGCGTCTATTCAGCCCCAAGACTAGCCCCGTTTGCTATATTTTTTAATGGGCGCACCCCAGTATGAGGCGCATGACAGAGTGCCCGCCGCACTTTGTAATGTGCCTGAGATCGCAGGGCAGGGCGAGCAAGGCTCCAGATCTCAACCCCATAGAAAACGTTTGGAGGGAGTTGAAAGTCCGTGTTGCCCTGCAACAGCCCCAAAACATCACTGCTCTAGAGGAGATCTGCATGGAGAAATGGGCCAACAAACCAGCAACAATGTGTGCCAACCTTGTGAAGACGTACAGAAAATGTATGACCTCTGTCATTGCCAACAAAGGATATATAACAAAGTATTGAGATGAACTTTTGTTATTGACCAAATACTTATTTTCCACCATAAATTGCCAATAAATTATTTCCAAATCAGACAACGTGATTTTCTGGATTTGTTTTCTCATTTTGTCTCTCATAGTTGAGGTCGACCTATGATGTCAATGACAGACGCCTCTCTCATCTTTTAAGGTGGGAGAACTTGCACAATTGGTGGCTGACGAAATACTTGTTTCCCCACTGTACAGATAGCTTTCAAAAATTCAAAAGCAGTGGCAGTTATGATAAAAATTTATTTATGTCTCATAATGTATTGGTAAGGTGAAATACAGATGATGAACATCCAACTTATACTAATAGTATAATGTTGTACCGTGTTAGCCATAGAAAGTAGTAGAAGAGTGAAGAAATCAGGCGATACCTTTTTCAGGCTAACTGAGTAAATTTGATGGTGAGCTTTCGAGAGTACTAGCTCCCTTCTTCAGACATGATGTTATACAAGAACTGAAAATGTACAGACTTTTTATACACAAAAGACATGGACCTTCAAAGGATCTTAGAATTCTTAAAAATAACAAAATACAATATAAGCAGACAAGTCATTTACAACAGGTCAAGACATCAACTATCTGGAAACTTGTGAGGCATGACGGAGGCGTCTTATCTCGTAGCCATCAGATGTAATTTGTGGCTCTCACAGTTCCCACATAGTTTGACATAAAGCTGGCATGAATATTTAGCCCATTTTGCAAAGTCTGAAATTTTTGCATTAATTTAAATTCCCATTCCTTTCTCTCCCTCTGCGTCTTAAAGTGACCCAATAAAACCATAATCTTCAAATCTTCAATAGAATGGTCATCTCTGGAGAAGTGTTGTGCCACTGGAAGATCAGTTCTGCTGTTATTAATAGTGAACCTGTGTGAGTTCATGCGCTGGTTGAGTCTCTGCCCTGTTTCCCCCACATAGAGGCCTGTGATGGGACATTGCTCATACATGATCAGATACACCACATTGCTAGACCTGCAGGAAAATGTCCCCCTAATTCTGTGCACCTGCTGTGACTGATGGACAGGTACACTGTCAGTGGTGTAGATGTGCCTGCAGGACTTGCACCTGTTTTGCAGGCAGGATGAGGGGCCATTTTCATTAGGGGCCTATTCAGAGAGCAAAATCCACTTTCTGGATACTACAATACACATTAAAGACCACTGGCTACCCACATCAATATATCACAAACCCACAGACAGAACGGCCTACCTCAGGAACGACAGCTTCCACCCTAAACACACAAAGCAATCCATTATATACAGCCAGGCTATATGGTACAATCGTATTTGCTCCGACAAGACAGACCTGGACAAACACCTTCTGGATCGGAGGACAAAATGTCTCCAATTGGGATACAGGCCAAAAGTGACGGACAATCAAATTGGCAAAGCGGCTGCCATCAACAGAGACAGTCTACTTACATACAAAGAGACCCAGAAGGAAGAACGAGTGCCCCTATTTGTAACCTACAACCCACAGCTGGAGATCCTACGAAAGATTGCCAAGGAACTTCAACCTGTACTACATAGGGACAAAAGACTCAAAGACATATTCCCAGTCCCCCCTCTCCTTTCCTTTCGGCAACCACCAAACCTGCGACGTATTATTGTCCGGAGCGCCCTGAAGGCCCCAACTGAAAATGGCACCTCACCCTGCCTGCAAAACAGGTGCAAGACCTGCAGGCACATCTACACCACTGACAGTGTACCTGTCCATCAGTCACAGCAGGTGCACAGAATTAGGGGGACATTTTCCCTCTTGTATGTGGTATATCTGATAATGTGTGTGCAATGTCCCATCACAGGCCTTTATGTGGGGGAAACAGGGCAGAGACTCAGCCAGCGCATGAACTCACACAGATTCACTATTAATAACAGCAGAACTGATCTTCCAGTGGCACAACACTTCTCCAGAGATGGCCATTCTATTGAAGATTTGAAGATTATGGTTTTAATGGGTCACTTTAAGATGCAGAGGGAGAGAAAGGAATGGGAATTTAAATTAATGCAAAAATTTCAGACTCTGCAAAATGGGCTAAATATTCATGCCAGCTTTATGTCAAACTATGTATGAACTGTGAGAGCCACAAATTACATCTGATGGCTACGAGATAAGACGCCTCCGTCATGCCTCACAAGTTTCCAGATAGTTGATGTCTTGACCTGTTGTAAATGACTTGTCTGCTTATATTGCATTTTGTTATTTTTAAGAATTCTAAGATCCTTTGAAGGTCGATGTCTTTTGTGTATAAAAAGTCTGTAAATTTTCAGTTCTTGTATAACACCATGTCTGAAGAAGGGAGCTAGTACTCTCAAAAGCTCACCATCAAATATACTCAATTTATACTTAAAAAAGCAAATGCACACCTAATGATGTTCCTGATGATTTATCCTACTCTCTGGATTCCTATGTCTGGGAACATAAATGATAAAGGCCAACCATATATAGGTATTAGTTGATAAAATTAAAAAAAAGATCTATCTATCAGGATTCCTTTTGAAGCACACTTTTATCAAACGGTCAACGACATATAGATGGATAGACCTTCTCAACGGCACAAAATCAGTGTCAGACTGGCCCTCCAGAGGTCCGGAGGATCCTCTGGTGGGCCCCAGGTATGGCACAGCGGGGCCCGCCTCCACAGGGAGCCGAGCCTGGCCATTCTGTCCCGAGCTATCAAAGGCATATATGTGGCAGTGGCGCTCTGCACCGCTATTTGGCTTAGTAAGTCTTAAGTCTTGCACATTCTGAGAGATTGCGCATCACCACACAGGTGACGCGATGATCATCGTGCCATATGCGCTGGGCTTCAGTAAGAAAAGTCTGCTCATTGGGGAACAGAAAGAGGTGAGCTTTTTTTTATTTTTTTGTTCATCTAATGAGGTCCGACGTGCCTGGGCCCTATCTGCTGCCTACCTACGGGCAAACCTAATTACCTGGGGCCTAATTACTGTCTAATTATCTACCTGACTGGGGCCTATTTAGTGCCTACCCACAGCCAATTTACCTACCTACTTAGGGTCAATCTACCTACCTATCTGGGGCCTAACTACTGCCTATATACCTAACATAGGCATAAATACCCACCACCAATCTACATGCCTACCTGGGGCTTAACTACTGCCTACCTACCTATCGACAATCTATCTAGCTACCTGGGGCCTATCTAGTGTTTACCCATCTACAGCCAATCTACCTGCCTACCTATGGGCAATCTACCTACCTATTGGGGGCCTAAACAGCATGACAATGCTAAACTCCATCCCTTTCATCCCCTAGAGATCATGCATCATGCCTGCGGCTGATCTTCTGGGTGCAGGGGAAGAAGTTGTAGCACAATCTCCAGGGGGTTAGTCCTCTGTTCTTTGGAGACTGGGCCTCTAAGCAGTGACCTGAACCCGCTCTCCCACCCTGGGAAGTTTGTACAGAGTTAGGAAAAGGTAAAGAGATGCTGGAAAAGTGAGGATTCTAAGATATTTGTGTCCAAATCTGCAGGAATGAGTGTTGCCCGGGAGAAGTCATGAAGGCGCGGAATGGATGTAAAAGAAAAGGTAATGTGAACGACGCATTAGAGAAATGTCACCTGTGAGTCACTGAATGCAACTGAACTGAAATCACTTATATGTGTGCAAAGTGTAATGGTTTATATTCAGTAATGGTGTGGCGGTATTATTTAGTCTGTATATAGTGGTGATATGTGGTCATGGTGTGGTGGTATTATTCAGTCTCTATATAGTGGTGATATGCGGTCATGGTGCAGTGCTATTATTCAGTCACCAAGTGACAGTGATATGTGGTCATGGTGTGGGAGTATTATTCAGTCACTATGTGGTGGTGATATGTGGCATGGTGTGGTGGTATTATTCAGTCTCTATGTGTGGGTGATATGTGGTCATGGTGTAGGAGTATTATTCAGTCACTATGTGGTGGTGATATGTGGCCATGTTGTGGTGGTAGTATTCACTCACTATGTGCGGCAGATATGTGGTCATGGTGGAGGAGTATTATTCAGTCACTATGTGGTGGTTGATATGTGGTCAGGTTGAAGGAGTATTATTCAATCACTATGTGGCAGTGATATGTGGTCATGGTGTTATGGTATTATTCAGTCCCCATATGCAGGTGGTATGTGGTCGTGGTGTAGGAGTATTATTCAGTCACTATGTGGTAGTGATATGTGGCCATGGTGTGGTGGTGTTATTCAGTCCCTATATGCAGGTGATATGTGGTCATGGTGTACGAGTATTATTCAGTCACTATGTGGTGGTGATATGTGGTCATGGTGTGGCCTTGTTTGGTCTTAGGATTAGAATTATTAGTAGAATTATTGGTAATATTAGCCATGTGATTCTGGTTTTGTGTAGCGGTGTTATATGGTAACTGTACAATCATTATTTAGTGGCTTTATACCGAGAACTTTGTGTTACAGCTTTTTATATTTATGCTTATTTATATAAATTGTATCATTCGGGGGCGGGAGCATATATATTTAGCCCTTTTATGTTTACCACCGGTGTCCTGCTTGTCATGGGGGTCGCGGGTCCGGCACGGGTGCCACGGCTGCCCGCGACCCTCCTCCTGCTTGCTGGGCGCCGGTTCGCTTACCACACCGCGCTCCTGTGAACGCCGAGCCGGTCCGTCCCCGCCGCCGCGCGTGTGCCCGCTTCCTAAGGCGCGCGCGCGACGACTGGTCTAGATTTAAAGGGCCAGTGTCCTGGTAATTGGTCCATTGCCGGGCGCTGGTCCTATATAATGTATATGCCCCCAACACTCCTTGCCAGTCTGTTGGTGTGCGTACCTTGCCTTTGAGAGTGTTGGAGTCTGTTTCGTTTACCCGTGTACCAGTCCGCTTGCTTACGTTCCTGACCTTGCCTGTTTGCCGCCTGCCCTGACCTTCTGCCCGTCTCTGACCACGAACCTCTGCTGCCTGCCCTGACCTTCTGCCTGTTCCAGACTACGCCTCTGGTTTACGTTTCTGTACCACGCTGTACCCCGGCTGCCACCGCAAGCAAGTCACGTCAGGGGTAGCGACCCGGTAGCCTCATGCCGCAGCAAGTCCATCCCGCTTTGCGGCGGGCTCTGGTGAAAACCGGGGGCTTCTAAGACTCCGCTCCCTGGCGTGGCTTAACTACCATCGCTTGCGGTGGTCCAGTGGATCCACTGAACACTTACACTGCTGCTGTAAGGTGAGGGTAACTCAGAAGCCCTGGTGCCCCAACTTGATTACAGATTAGCATGATGATGTTATCCAAGCGAGACTGGGAGGGGGCACCGTACAGGTGGCGGAGACAGCGAGGCAAAGCGGGCCTCTAAAATCAGCTCCTCTGGTGGGCCCAAGGCACCCTAGTCCGACACTGCACAGAATGACACACTACTAAAGACCCCATTGTGGCATTCCCAAACATGATGGGAAATAGATGCATCCCATTTGTGAATAATGTTATCAATGTGTTCCAGTACCCTCCTCCATAGTTCTCTCTTTATTTTACCAATATACTGGAGGGCACATTGACCTGTACCCAGATATATTTCACCCCTGCTTCTACAATTAAGAAGGTATTTGAATTCCAAAAGGCCAATATATTATACTGAGAATGAACTCTACAACATTTGAAGATTTTAATATACAAGCCCATGATCTACAAGGTAGGTTTAAAGAAAGGGGTTATCTTCAGGAGGTTTAAAGGAGTTGTCTCATTAATAGCTTTCAGCCTCTGTCTGTGAATGGGAGTTGAATTGAGGGGCGTGCTAGCTTCTCTGCCTCTTCCCCCCTCCCTCTTCCCCCCTCCTCTCAGCCCACAGGCAGCTATCTGGGAGTGCTGCGAGAGTGAACCCTGTGTGTGCCTGCCTAGATAGGTCTATAAATGCTAATAGCAGAAAAGAGGAGCTGCAAGTGTCCTATACCCTCTGCTTAGCTTACAAATCTCCACATCTCCAGCAACAACAAACAAACCCTCTCAGAACAGAGGCAGGAAAGCTGCAAGTGTTACTCAGGTGATGTCCCCCAGTACAGCCTGAACTGTTCACAATCTGTATAGTATTATTATAGTTACAGCTCCCCAGACATCATGATTATAGTCACAAACAGGGTCACTGCTGTCACATCTATCGCTCAGCCTCATCTCTGCTCAATCTGTGTAGAGAGCAGGAGGAACAGGCACACACAGGGGTTAATCCAGGCAGCATGGACATAGAAGCCAGAGTTCCTCCCCTCCTCCTCCCTCCACTACAGAAGCATTCTGTGTGGGGGGGGCTCTCTGCTCTGACCTGTCTTCAAAGGTGATGAGTCATTCAACCTGACACCATAAGAAAGGATCAACGGGTGGGTTTTGCTATAGAAATTTGAGAAGTGAGGCACTCCTTAAACAGGCTACTCAAAATCAGTAGGACATTTGAATGAAAAAAATTTTAAAACCTTTTTTTTAAAGATCTTTTAAAAAAAACCCATCATTGAGCGAGAAAACCCCCTTTAAGGTAGAGAGTATCGTTATGCTGTATTGTCAAACAGACAGAAATTACTTTCTCCTAGGATTAAAGCACAGGAGGAAAAAAACATAGAATAGTTGGCACTTTTTACAACCAATCGGAGAGAATCAATCACATTCTGAGAAAGTACTGGAACATCCTCAGACTTGACCCCGTTGTGGTGACAGTGACCTACAGAAGAGGAAGGTTGATTAAGGAGTGCCTGGTCCATAGTCACTATGAGTCACCTGCCCAACCACTTGTTTAGCGGGGAAGTAAAAAAGGGTATGTACAGATGTAACAAATGAAGGGTTGCCCCCTTTGTTACAAGAACGACCCCTTCGCACTCGAGAAACCAAAAAAATTTAAATCATAAAAATATATATATATTTTTTTTTTTTTAAAATATAATATATATATAATATAATATATATAAATATAAAATTATATATATATAAAAATATATAGTACTTTTTTAATTGTAAAAGCAAAAGCGTAATATACTGTTTACGGGTCAATGTCCCCTCCAAAATTTGGGGAAAAACAAAGAGAGAACAAGAAGTTGGGTACCAAACACTTTTGGAACATTATCACAGATGGATCTCAAAGGAAGGGAAAAATTATTTTACCCTTGCTGATTGTGTAAGTTCACCCACTGACAAAGACAGACCCGTCATAATTTAATGGGGAGGTTAAATTTAACATTGGAGATAGAATAAACCAAAATAAAATCCAAAAAAAACATTGTAAAATTATATAATTTTTTTGCTTTTTTTAAGAGAAAAAATATTTTACCCCCACAACCATTAAAATTTGGGTCCTAAGACCAGTTTTAAAACCCCCTAATCAACTCTTACCTGCATTAAAGAAGCTGTCTTAAATATCCCCCTTTATAAAAAACTCCTGTTTTTACAACCAATTAATCATCGACTCTAACCTCTACAATATGGGGAAGACCCCAAAAGCTTTTTTAAGGATGTTCAGGGCAGATCATAGACCTCACAAAGCGGAATGGGGTCAAAGCATAAGTAAAACGCTGGCGAGAAGGGACGACTGTTGGTGCAATAGTAAAAAAATGGGAAAAAGTACAAAATTTACTGTCAATCGCCATCGACTGGGGGACCCGCAAAATCTCACCTCGTGAGGGATCCTTGATCATGAGGGAAAGGGAAAGATCAGCCCAAAACTACACTGGGGAAACTTGTTAATGATCTCGAGGCAGCTGGGACCACAGTCACCAAGAAAACCATTGGTAACACATTGTGCCGTAATGGTTTAAAATCCTACAGTGCCCACAAGGTCCCCCTGCTCAACAAGGCGCATGTGCAGACCCGTCTGAAGTTTGCCAATGAACACCTGGATTATTCTGTGAGTGATTGGTAGAAGGTGCTGTGGTCAGATGAGACAAAAATTGAGCTCTTTGGCATTAACTCAACTCGCGGTGTTTGGAGGAAGAGAAATGATGCCTATGACCCAAAGAAGATCATCCCCAGTGTCACCATCTTGGTGACTGTGGTCTTAACTGCCTTGAGATCATTAACAAGTCAAGCATGGAGGTGGAAACATTATTTCCTTCACTGTATTTCCTGTCATGTTTGGGAATGCAACAATGGGGTCCTTAGCAGGGTGTCATTCTGTGCAATTGAGAAGGTCCCTCCATCTATAGGTCGTGGATCATTTGATAAACATTTAATTAAAAAGGAATCCCGATAGATATACCGGCTAGATACAGTGTGTCCAAAAGGATTAAACGAGAGACTCCTTTTCTTGTTTTATCGACTAATACCTATATATGGCTGGCCTTTATCCTTTATGTTCCTAAGCAAGTCCAGAGGTTGGGATAAACCACCAAGAACATCATTAGGTGTACATTATTTGCTTTTTTATTATAAGTTAGACTTTCCTCACCTGTGTGTGTGAGATTGTACCATCTGCACACATAATAGATTTTAGAGAGTATGCTGTACTTTGTTTATTTATATTTCTTAACGCTAACCGTGGATATGTTGTGGTGAGCTGTCTGTATAAAACTACTGTGGACCTTGTATTAGATACTGCCACTACGCTCACTATTGGTTTTCTAGACTTTTAATTGAGGCTTTAGACCGTTTATATGGGTGAGCACAGCCGTTTGGACTTGTGTGACAGGAGACTTACAGGTCACTACCCCCGACGCGAGTTGCTTGCGGCAGCAGCTGGAGTGAAGTGTGTACAGGATTGCAAGGCAGAGATGTGGTCAGGGACAGGCATTATGGTCAGGGGGGCAGGCAACATAGTCAGTGGTAACAGGCAGCAGTTCAGGTACACGGAATAGCAGAATAACAGCAACTATCTGTCTCTAAAGAGTGCCTGGGGGGAGCAAGTACGTGTGCACCAGCACACAGCAAAGGACCGCAGTGGGGCAGGTGTGGGGAGAGATGAGTATACTCGGTGTATGTCAAGAGAAGTACAAGCACTTTTGGGGCCTGGTGTGGGGGCCATGGTGTTATCAGTCAGCACCTTGTTCCCCAATCATAAAATTTTTAACCTCGCTAAATGTAAGGTGCTAGTACTGAGTTTGAGTCGAAATTGAGAATCTGTGTTTGTATATAAACACATACAGAGCAATAGGTAATCTGTCTGATGACACCTTCCCCATCTTTTTAAATTAAATTTCCTCCAACATGAGACGCCGCCAATGGTGCGAGCACAATAGTCACCACAAAGTAACAGGCCAGCAAGTCCTTAATGGCAGCTCTATGCCCTCACTTGGTACGTAAGAGGCGGCGATTCTGCCAGAATCCTCTCATGGACGTCCTTTGTTACAGATTCCGTGTGTCCTTCACCTAAATACTCCCCACTCCTCCAGGAGGAAGAATAGTACAGTCGGATCCTCCTGACCCACCTTATTTGAGCCTGACACACACAAAATGATTACGGTGTCATCACCCCAGGACCCCTCCAGTTGTGTCATGTTAATGACCCAGCATTCCCGCAAGACTGGGGTTGACTTTATCCAAAACCTGCCTCCACGTACAGCAGCTCCGTCATCTTGTTTTTTTTTATTGGTGAGTTCTGAGGTGCTTCGCTTAATTGTCCCTCTATGTATCAGTGAGTGCGGGGGAGGCTCTATGATGGGCACCGGATCATCCTCCTGACACACAGGCAGCAGGCCTAGCTGGGGGGCCACACAGTCACATGAGCGTCTTCTTCACTACTGTGTAATCTGTGTATGGACGAGAAATGCCTGGATCAGTGACTGATCTCCAGAATCTAGTGACTAGAAACTGATCGAGATTCTTATCCTGCACTGTATGGAAGACGTCTCAGGGACACATGTGAGACCTTCTGAGTATAGATGCTGACTTACCTTCGATAACTTCCTCTTGGCAGAGAAGTGTAAAAGACGGTTGACAGGAGACCTTGTAGGGAAATGCTTTAGGCGGCAAGCGCCCTTGTTTTATCACTAAGTATAAAGAACCCAGTATATTCTCTACTATAGTTCTTAGTTACCAGTCAGTGAATCGATCGGCGTGCAAAACACATCTTTGTGTACAGGCAGATGAACAACCAGTGTTGTATATGAGGCCAGCTCACCTGGGATGAAGATGAGATTTAGTGTGGCTATTGCGCATTGCCCTGTTGAGCAAGTCCAGCCAGAAAGCAATGCAAATGGCCAATTAGAACTAAACTCGTGTGATATGGAGATCCACAGCAGGCAGAAGACCAAAATTCCCCAATAAATGACTTATCTCTTTATTAAAGTAAGATATAAGTCTCCGTTATAGACCACTACTTAGTAAAAATAAGATGCGATCTAGACCCCAAACATTGGTCTAGTATACCCTTGTCCGCTTGCTCTGCTCGACAAGCATTTCTAACTATAGTGTGACTCTTAGTCACTAGTCACAGTGCATCAATCGACTCCCCCGACATGTGCGCCACACATGACCGCGACCAATCTGCCAGGGAACACGCGCTCAGCGTTTATGCGAGCCAATGTCACCGCTCTCGCCTCTCCACCACGACCACATCTTCAAGCGGATTCTTCCTCATCGATAGTACGGCTCCATCTATTGCCACATAGTGGGTACAATAGGGGTCACAGCAGCGTGGTCTACCCGCAGTATTCTAAACCTAGCTTGCTCGGGACAGGGACTATGCGGCACACGATACGAAGTCGGACCACAGGGAGAGGAAAAAACTGCTATTTTGTACTTTTCGCGCTAGTCATGCAGCAAGGAAACTCGAAACCACTATTGTGTGGCTCTGTTAAACTGCCCGCTGCCCAACTGCAAATCGGAATAAACCATGTGTGCGTGAGACGCAGGACAAGGGGAAGGAACAGTGTTGGTTAGTATGTCATCCGACCAGACAGTCGCCGGTATTTCACTCCACCTGAGGGAGGGATATAACGGAGATAACATTGCGCACTCTGCATGTGTCGCACTGATGTTGCAACTCCGCGGTTGGTTAAAACAGGCTTTGCTGTAAAGTCTTGCTACTCCGATAGATCTTCAAGTAAGCTCATTCTGAAAATGGCCCAGGGAAACTGTTCTATGAACTTTATCCATTAGTACAAAGCCAGCCGAACTGACCGCCTCCTGCCGCGTTGCGCGCAGCCGGCCAGCATCGAGCTACCGGTCCATCCCGCCATATCACTCCGACTCCTGTCCTGATATGTCGAGCTGTAGTTCCAAGTTACCCGCTGGAATGTTCCAGTGCCTTCTGCACAAGGTATTGGGATGTTCACGTCTGTGTTGAAAGAGAAAGGCCCTATTGTAACGAGATTTTTCGAGTGATCCCAGAGGCGATCCAGACAGTACTCTCCCTGTGTAAACTTTGATGTCAGCTCCCAGTGGCAGTTTCATGGCGTGAGGCACCTGCCGAGTTTGTTGAGGCCCATTCTCAGAAGTGAGAGGCCCACGTTATTTGTAGTGTGCCAGGGGATCTACTGGGTATGGAATAACGATTCATTCCACTGCTTCATGTCCTGGAATAGATGCTGAGAAAAAGAATGCTGTTTGGGCAAGGGGGACTGGAGGATTGTGGCGGACTAATCTCGTGGCCACATGAGTCCTGGTGAGGGACGAAATGGAGAGGAGGAACAGGACATTAGCGAAAAAGCAGAAGCATGTCTGGTGAAATGGAGTGATTTTCTACCAGGCTGACAACGAGAGGAGGAGAAGGTGCAGCTGGACGGAGGTTGGATGGAGATGAGGAAGACGAGGCAGATGACTCCAAGCACCGTCACCGGAGACGTATACTAGTGGTAATGGAGGCAGGAGCCCCTCGAGTCACTTGTGCAAGTATTGTCCCGCAGAATGCTTACTTGCTCTGCACGCCTAAGTGACCTGACCCGATATAGTACCGCATCCGCATGAGGGATGACTTCTGGACCTTCCAACCCTATTGGGTGTCCTCGTCATACCGTGTCACTCGGCTCAAAATGGGATAGCCCTTTTTCCCAGCTATTGAGAGTAGAACCATGATAGCACAAAACTCATAATACTAAATTAGCGGAAATTCCTCCAGTAATCAGTTGGTTACGCTGTCCTTTCATTTGTGTGCCTGGCCTTTGTAATTAGATCCCGGATCCTCTGGACAGGTACTGACCGGGGGTTCCTCAGCGCTCACGCTTACTACTGCCGCGGGGCTGCTGGGGGAAAGGGTCGTCTGTGGGTGGGGAGGAATTCAAGTATTCCTCGGAACGCAAAGAAGAAAGAAGTGTAGCGATACTGTGATCTCACCAGCTCACATGTATCAAGCACAGATAACAGAACTAAGTTGTCATGTCATCTAATGGTGGCAAGCTCTCCTCGTCCACCCACATCAGCCCTAGTTGAGGGAGGAGGCATGTCACCAGCAGCGTAGAGCAGCAGCAGGACGATGGAGCATTCCTGAAAACCAACCAGGTTGTGGATTGTTCTCGGCATGACCGCATGGACTGTCACTCTGCCACCACACACATACAGAGTTAGAAAGATACCGCTGCGGTGTATACTAAATAGCTTGGGGTAAGCAGCTAAACAAACTGGAATAAGGAATGTGATACCCTCCAAAGATCTGGGTATTGCCACCGACAGGAAGGAAAGGGAAGGGGCACATCATGGAATGAACTGCCGTTAGTTTAGGCAGTCCTGAATTATGGTTGGATAATCAACTGATAAAACCTGGACTGGAAGGCTGATCCTGCTATATCCATATCTACGGCCGAAAAGCATTAGTGTAGCGCTTCAGAAACAGCAGTAGAGAGTGAATACAAAGGATCAAGTTCAGGCGGCCTGAACAGATGGGAGAGCCATCTGTGTGGCTTGCACCCCCCCTACTTGAAGGAGAACCGCATCCGTCTTGTCCACTGCGGAAATGTATGTTGTATATATACAAATACGGGTCTGAACTCTTTGTCAAAAGGGATTAGAATACGAGGCCAAGTAGGAAAATACTCCAAGGCCAGTACAGGATTTTCCACAACTACACATTGCTGTCTAGGCAAAGTGTCCGAACCATCTGATTCCCTTGGCTCCTCAAGTAAACCGACCATCTGATTCCCTTGCTCCTCCGGGCTGAACCCAACCATCTGACTCCATTGCCTCCTCCGAGCTGAACCCGTGACGCATCTGATTCCCTTGGCTTTCCTCCAGACTGAACCGCGACCATTTGATTTCCCCTTGGCTCCTACGGCTGATAACCCAAATCCACTCTGATTACCTTGGGCTCCTCGGGCTGCAACCGACATATGATTCCCTTGGCTCCTCCGGGCTGAACCGAACCATCTGTATTCTCTTAGCTCTCCTGGACTGAACCCCTACCACTGCCCATCCTAGCACGTAATTCTGATTCTGCCGCACAGACCCGTCCTGATGCCGCGCTCCTAAACATTGGGCTATTGTGAAATCTGTTTTCTCCATCTGCCTACAACGTCCTTTACCAGGGACCTGGGACTCATCTGATTTCCCCTATTGGTCGTCCACCCTCACCCGGTCAAACACTCTGGTTTGCAGAACTCCGTCTCGATGCCCTATCTGACCTTCTATTGGTGCTTCTGATGCTGATGACTCCTCACAGCTGTGTGATGTTGCGTGTTGGACATCTCAGCACTCAGTACGTCATTGTGCCACCTCGCTAGCGACTATCTCGTATGGTCCTCACTGTTTTTGCCCACCTCGCAGAATGTCAATTCGTTCCGCTACCTCTCTGACCGTCATGCAGGCTTGTGCGTCCTACTTCGGTCATCACTCCACTCCGCTACTCAATCTGATTGCTCATCTTGTGCCCACTGCCGTCTGACATCATGCGCTGCTGCCGCCCCCCTGTGAACACTGGGCTGAACCTGACGTACATCTCACAGTATTTGTGGATCCGCGGTCCTTGGTGGGCCCTCCATATCTATTTTGGGCACCTGACCTCTCCAGCAGATCGCTCCATCTTTGCCACTCTGGTACTTGACAACTCATGGCTGCGGGCGTGTGACTCCTGTCGTGCCATGACCACACTCGGTTTCATTGTGCATGTTCGTTCACTTGTCAGACCTACATGTCGCTGCGCTATACACGTGCCGTGGCTGCAGTCCTTGACCTGGCACTGTATTGAGAGGTGTTTTCGCCCCTCCAACACTTGTGGCCGTGAACTCTTACATGTGTTTTAGCCACTGAACCCTCATCAAATGAAGGCTTTGGTGCCATTGTGCCGCTGTGCTGTTCACTGGATTGTTCTATGTCTGTCGCAGTGTCGTGGCTCGCTGAGTTCATCACCCTTGGGAAGCTCTCTGGCCAGCCTCTCCTACATCACACATGGTGGTCTATTGCTTGGATACACTCTTTGCGTCCTATATGGATTTTTCCTACACTATCTCCTTTTTTTGCCAGCTCTCAGCAAATTTGTCTGATGATCTTGTTAGAATATAAAGTTGATAGAAATCTTGAGATGTGCCACGTTACCTCCTCCAGGCAGACGTCTCCACCAGGTGATGAGGCTATCTCTCGCAATGACCTGTGACCTCCAGCACGTGATGTGTGCAGTTCGTGTCCACTCTGCAGAGTATCTCTCCCCTGCTGATGCGTAGACTGTTCTGATTGCCCACTGTCCCTGTGTCCTCAGCACATTGTCCACTTTGTGTGGTGGCCACTGTCTGACCTAATTTGCACATTCAGTGCTGTGGATGCCGCCGAGAAGGAACGCTGTGTATGTCACTCCACATCGTCATGAATAGGTAACTAATGTTGCGATCACCTGAAACTGGGATGAGCATACTTCGGTTATGTTAGTTGTTTCGCAGGCTTTTTGCTGCCATGACCTTTACTCGGCTAACGTGTCCACTGCACTTTCAGTTTTAATGCAGTGTGCGTCAGTTGTATGCCTTTATCGGAGCTATAACATAAGTTGACCCAGAGGGGTCATTTTATAGTAGAAGCGAAGTGTCTGGACCAAATCAAAAGTAGAAAGTGGAACTTATTTTTCTCTTTAGAAACGTAAATTGCATTTTTAGCGCGTTATCATTTGTGCTTTTGGGCTATTCGATGTGGTGGTAACATACTAAAACACAACATTGTTATGATAGACCAAACCAAGGAATCTCGTCCGTTCTAGAATAACACACAGTTTACTTTTAAGCAGTGTAGCACAAACGTGATCGTTACTAGCACCCTGCAAGGCTTCTGGGCGTAGCATATGGACTATAGACTCAGTCGCTATTTTTTTTAACGGTGTAATATTGCGTCTCTGTTTCCAAAGAAGGTAATTCGGGGATTCCATCTCGAAAAGAATTTTGTCCGTGAAAATTTAGACATACAAGAGATGAGTTGGAACGCTCGAAAAAGCTTTCCAAAGGATTATATTACTGTCCTACAAACAATAAAATTAATCATTTTGTTATTTTCATTGATTTGCACAAGTTCATCAGGAAACTAACATTGGCCAGGCATTTTTCGATTAATCCATTAGTGAAATCCCTAGACAATCCACAAGATAATAAAAAAAAAACCAAAAAAAGTGGATATTCAATTCAATTTGAGATTTATCACCAGGCCCATTCCCAAGGGTCATTTTTGAAAAGCCTTTCAGAGGAATTTTAGCGACAAGCTACAGAGAATAGAACCCACGAAACAGCATTCCAATTTATCCAAGGGGGAACAATATGGCCTCAAAAATCTACAGAAAAATGACTCCATTATTATTAGGCCTGCCGATAAAGGTGGGGGAGTCGTAATCATGGATCAGGAAATTTACCACAATGAGGCCGATAACAGGTGAAATTCCGCAATTTCAGACCGAATAGAACTTAGAGAAATCGACCCATCTCTTAGACTTAAACACTAAAGAATTTACTAAGTCTGATTATATCGAACATGTTACTATAGGCAGTTAGAAAATGGCAGACTGCACCTCTTTTCCCTCTAGTTCAGCTAAGAATCTAACTAGTGGTACAAGACCTCTTGTTTGAAGATGTACAGCCTGTATGTCTTGTCAGTCTGGTCTCAGAGAAATCTGATAATGAGTTCTGTCAATTTTTGATTCCTTATCAAGTAGCAATAAAAAGACTGAAGATATTATGAGAAGTCGGTGAAAAATATTGTTCTATCCATTTTATTATGCACCAGTTTGGGTTCCTATACTAAATGAGACTCCGACGTATATACACTCCAAGTGAGTTATATGGTTTTCTAACTGCCAAGTTTTTTTTCTTGCATTTTCTTTAATGGAGTTTATCTTTCGATTGGCGACTAGCACCAAATTCTAATTGGCTATGTATGAGCTTCACAGATAAAATAAAAAAATGACCCATTGCGCTTCACCCCCTGGCAGGATATGAAAAAGACAGTCACTTTCCGTACTTCTCTCTGGGATCAAGTTGGCTCTTTAGGACGTCGGCAAAGAACTCACCACACCACAGTCATTCTTATCCGGCAAGCGATTATCAGGCCTTTGATGCAAACTACATGTAGTCTCCCTGAACATTCGGCACGTGACATTTATTAGGCATGTGGAAGTTTACTCTTTCCCAACAATAAAATCACACCTGTCACTCCGTTCTAAAGAAGGAAACCTGAGTAGGTTGAATGTACCTTACGGCCCCCATGTATGATTCGGGGCTCATACACTATGTTTTATGCAGAACGGTGGGCTAGTCAAATTGACTTCTTCGATCATAAGGCGCTCATAGATTCAAAAAGGTGTTGCAACGAGGTGAACCTGCTCACTGACTTCGGGTAAAAATCGATTACAGAGACGGGCCCCAAATAGAGTGCCATAGGGACACAATATCAAAACACGATGAGTCCAATGTAGTTGTCCCACCAATACCCTTGCATAGCACGGCTGCAAATTACGCAACACACCAGCCGTTGTAACAACGTGTTGCATTATTCCACGCACACAAAGAAGCGCAACAGTTCTATGGATCGTTTTGATCGTTCCTGAAATGGACTCTGACGTCTTTTACTATGTTGTGTTTCATACTGGTTCTGTTTTTGTATGCTATCTGTCATAAGAATTAGTCTGCGGTATCCAGGAATCGATTGTGACCATTCCAATCGATTTTCGACAGACAGACTGGAACATCTGAGGTTCACAATTTGAGTTACTTTTTCTTTTTTTCTATTAGTTCGTATTGTACCTCCTCTCTCTTACGCGACGTATGTCAGTTTTTTCAGTTTCCTCAATCGTCTTTCTACTGTGTCGCACGCAAGAATATTTTGTACTCGGAACACATCCACCAAATTGTGGGATATTTGGAAAGTCGCTTGTTGCTTCGCACCAAATGCACTACTTAATTCAACGAGACCTTGTCTTTAGTGTTTGCAATTGTTCTTAAAAATCACTCAGTTCAAAGTGCCTCACGTTTGTCCCTGTTCTTGGTCTGAAAAGGAGTTGCAAGGAAAGATAAGGAAGGGATTCAGGGCAACAGGCCTCGGAAGTGGATCATGTGTGATACGTTAATGCTTTCTCTTCTGGGACGTAAAGTGCTGTAGCCCTCAGTTGCTGACGTTCATCCGATTGATAGAAATTGGATAGTTATGACTGTCTATGTGCTGTGCCATGTTATTCTTTTTAATGTTTTTTTTTTTTTTTCTCTGTGCGTAAACACGTTTAAGAACCAAAAAGAGAGATATATATAAAAGCCAATTCTTCTAATTGCCTAGTATGCAACATTTTTTGTCGGTCAAAACGATATTAATGAATTAATTGAATTAGTAAACTATTTAGTGGGTGTCTGGCTATTTGATAGACTTATTTATTGTTTTTCCTGATTGCTTACATTTAGAACCATGCATATCCTTCACTGAGCATCTGCTATCATGCATGTAGCAATTGTCCAGCCAACCATTTCACATGCTACATCTGCAATATCATTCCATAATTTTTCCTACCTCAACTAGGATTTAGCACACTACATCTAGCATGCAATTTAATAGGAAGAGATGGCATTATAATCTCTATCAAGGATTTCCTATGTCACGCCAGCAAGGGTTTTTGACCTGCATAGCGTTTAGTGCGCAGAAAATAGAATGGGAATATACTTTTGTCTTGTTTCTTGCCAATTCTGGTTACACCAAGGACCTCATAAGACGTCTCCCTGGAATTGTAATGCCGTGGCAAAAAGGTAAGCAACTCTGATATGCTGAAATACCAGCGTTTCTCATCTAGAAAGATAAATTACTCAGACTTGGCTCTCCTCTTAGGATGGATTTGAATCCAGGGCTGCCACTCCAACAAAACCATGCGCATGGCCGTTCGCAAAAAGGAGTGCACTCTTAAATCGTGCAAGCCCTGTTCTTATTCCAAACAACATCTGCTAAATAAATATACTTCTTCTATGCTCCGTTTTGGTGTGCCTACCCAATAATAGATAAACAAAGAACTCTGTTGTTATTGTCCTGAACAGTGTTGGCAACTCTGGCCTTTTATCGCCACATAATCCATTCATTAGTGTCTCACTTCGCCAGACAGTAAATGCAGGATACGGTGAGTTGCCGCCATGTGATTGGCTGATTAGCAAATTAAGTGTTAACGAGCGAGTTGGACCAAGGGGGTGTACCTTATAAAGTGGACCGCGTTCGAGTGTTAGTGTCTCTAATCATCTAGTACAGTTTTATGGCTGTCACCTAGGTCGTCCACCAGTGAGTTGGCTTTTTAAAGGACTCAGGTCAGTTAATTCATGTCCCAATGTAGTTAAAGTAAGCTCAATCAAAGTAAAACAGAATTATTGTTAGCCGACCCACCATGTAGATTTTAACGAGACCATATCACAATAGCATTTATGCCATAAAAGTCTGATTAGGACTAGAACTTGATGAGGTTATTATGAGTCCCAGAGGTGGGCACCTCCCAAAAGAGTTGACTCACAATCCGGTAGAAAACACTGCAGTGTTCACATCCCCATCACTTGTCACACACCTAGTACTCCAATTCTGTTACTATTGGGAGCTCCATTCAGAAGAAAAAAAAAGATTCTTCATAAAAAGGCAATTTATAGTATGGCACTTTGTAGCCTAGATGTAATACTCTGGTTGAAGCAGGTGTGTTGAAATGAAATCTTAATTTGACCAGCTGAAATCACCAGCGATCCAATGAGCTCGGTAGCTGGGGGGTCTGAAACAGAAGAAGCTGCATTCTAGTGCAGAGAATAACGCTCAACGCGAAGCGAGTTTCTCGCGAGCCAATAAGATTTGTGGTAATCCTGCTTCATGAAAAGGATGCGCACCCCCCCCCCCCCCATAAAGAATTTCTTTGAACTGACATTGAATTTTGCAGACAGGTTATTCGACCGCATCTACTCAAGTGACATCCTCTGGAATTGCTATTCGCATATTATTGCTCTGTATATTCCTTCCGTATGTTTTTACGAGACGTAAACATTTCGTCTACAGAGAGGACGAATTCGCAAAGTGGAAGGATCTGTGGGGACCTGTGAAAAGTTGAAGTCTTTTAAGGCCCTCTATTTGAAGCAGGGACCACATAGTGCGTGATCAAGAAGCGCTATGTACCGCCTTTGTCCTGACAGACGCCCTCTTTGTTTCCAAACCTCTCACTGATTCCAGTGACTTCCGAGCATCGGTACACAAGTCTCCGCAAATTCATATTTTCACTTTCAACACCACCTAGCTTTCAACCTAACATCTAGTCTAAGGGATGCCCACTTAGTTGCGCGTTCGCCAATGTGAAGATCTTTTTTTTCTTCTGAATGGAGCTCCTGTGATAGATACAGAATTTGGAGAGTACTGTGCAAGGGTAACCAAGATTCTCCCATTGTGTAAGTCATAGCTTCTTTTTTGGATGGGCCCATCCTGTCTGGGACCCCACCATACACTGTCCCTTCATCCTAGTCAGACATCTTTGATTGAGTCAAAAAATTAATGCTTATTGATATGCTGTTAATCAATCTATGAGTCGGCGCAAACATTTGTTTTACATTATAAAATTTGTCTTCTTCTCAGGGACATAACCCCACCACAGTGCATGCCAGATATGATTGAAACACGCCTCTGACACTCGTCTCTTGGAATCAGAGTGAACAATGATCCAAGAATGTGTCGCGCCATCCTTCGATATTCAAGCCAGTGATTCACCCTGTTCCACGAAAGAGTTCTTTTTATTTTATTTGGCACCAGAAGATTATTATATTCAATTTAGTATAGATAAGCAACTGCACAAACTCACCTTTTTAAGGGGCAGCTGAGGCATGGGAGTTCGCAAATATCCATCCAATAGTGTACTTATTCTCTGTAACGCGGAGTTTGATATGTTCGTTCCTGCGCTCTTATGGGATTTTTTTGGGGTACTCCGTTTTCTGGTAGAGACTGCAAAAGAGAAGCCGGTACGGTTCCCAGTAGATTAATTCCGCTCTCCTATTGAAAACATTGCATGCTTGTATGTGATCCTAGTTAAGAGTAATTAGTATGATATGGTAAATGATGGGAAATGTGCAACAAATTGCTATGTCGAGTCGCTGTACGGAATATGGATGGTATGTCTAATGTGTATAGCAATAGAAAAATAAAATAAGTCCGCAGACCGAAACTGTTAATTCATAATTCCTAATTAATATCAAGTCGTTTGACAGCTAATATATGTTTACATATCACTTGTTTTATCAAAATAATACTTTTGTCGTTTCTATGATGTTTACTGAATAATAGAATAATAAAAAAATTGAGAAATAAATGCTAAGACTCGAATTAGGAAACACTACATCTAATAAATCTCAAGTTCATTCAACGGTGTAACTCTAAACTCGCTCGTTTATGTAGGTAAGAAGCTCGATTGCATAACAGTACCAACTACGTCATGTCCCTCACTTCCCTGAATCATCCCTTCTTATTGTCCGATTTGAAATAAAGCCAAGTATTGAAGTGGGATGTGATCCATTCAAAGAGTAAATTGCAAGTGGGAACTCGTGAAGACAAGGTACAGCGTGGAAGAAGGAGATTTGGTGTGTCAAGAAAGATACTGCTCTGAGAACATTTCTAAATTCCCGACAATATTGGTTTGGATGGTGTTCTGGTTTAATTTCTCAAACGAGCAGCGTCTGGAAATGAAATGGGAAGATTAAAAGAGACAAGTTAAGAGGGGACTCCTACAAACTAAATAAAATAAAAAGAACTAAATTTGGAACCAGATGATAAGTACACAGAATGCCGTCAGATGGACATTCCGGTCCCGCAGCTTCTAAAGGCACAAAGATCAAGAAACGAGAGTAGGATGACCAAATAAGTCAGGCGGCAATATTTCTATCGGATCTCCACGATCGTTAAAGCATTGGCTTTAGGATTACTGGGGAAATAAATTAACTTCTATGTTTGCACCCATTGCCAGTTGACCCCTCACTGGGACTCGTAGTGAAGATCGATAGGTCAAAGATGGTCTGTAACAAATGTACACTCAGCAGAGGGAAAGCGTTCGCCAGGCCTTATGTGCAGTATAGTTTCATAACTAACTTTCGAGTGCCCGGAATTCCCGAAGGTAAGTACTAGTTCTTGTTGATGCAGGTTCACAGAGCGGTTAATGATTTGAAAAGAAATAACTTCACAGAGACATGTCAGGGGTGACAAAGTTTGCATCAAACTCTGCCACAGACTTGTGGGGTAGTTATCCGACTCTGAAGAAGCACTAAGCGACGAAGACTTTCTTTTTCATATCTTGGAATATGTTTTACGAGCTCAATAAGCAACAGATTTGTGCTGAGCAAATACGTACTCGCAATAAAACACATAGTAAAGTTGCAGTGTAAGAGAAACCGCAGTGAAACCTATAACCTCATCACTGAGTAACGTAAAGTGCGCCACAAATTGTACGCTGTTGTATGAGGCCACAAACTGTGCAAAATTGGGTGACATTTTCACCTCTGACAACTCAGGAATAAAGTCTAGTTAGCATATTAGAGTAAAAATTTGAGAATCAGTATAGATTCTGAGATACAGATCTGATTAGACTCACAATGTTCATCTCCATTTTTACGTGAACTATCCTCTGTCAGAATATTAATCAAAAACTTAGTAAATTTACGATGATAAGTGTACTAGAGTTAATGGAGCGAATTTCTCAAAAATTCGGTTCGGTCACTTCGCCCGAATTTTCCCGACAAATTCGTTTCGGTCGTCCGAGAATACTCTCGGTCACGAATCACTCTGTTGTAAAAAAAACAGCTATTTCAGGCTGCCCTAAGAGCCTGCTGGGTGCTGTATAGAACGTCTAGTGCCATGCTAATATCTAGAAATATGCATTGAGGGAGCTTGGGTTTGCGTCATTTGTATACAAATGTTGTGAAGTTTTATGTAGATAGAACACGCACGACCCATTTGACTGCCGTATAACAACTCAGATATCGCTTAGCATAGAATCGCTTCAATATAGACAATGCCACTGGGCACTTGAGTCTGCGGGGCAAGTTAACTTACAAAAAATGAACATAGTATAGTTGACTTGGGAACGTAGCTTCTAGGCATAGATAAAGTCATGGCAAGCAAAAGCTGGACTCCGGAAAAAAAACACAAACTAAAGAGACTCAATTAGTTGGCAAAAATTAGATGACAGAAGTAAGTGGCGGTATAAGACTGGCATCCGGGCAGGACAGCCACAGACAGCCACTGAGGTCCAGGACAGTGGCACAATGACCTTCTGGGAAAAGCACAGTGGCTAATAGACAGTACTACAAAGGCCAGGCCCAATCAGCAAGATGGCAAACAAATGACACAGTAGTGGAGGTTCACACCGAGCCAAATTGACATCAAATTCATGGCAGTACCTACCAGTGGAGAAGGTACTTGTTTGTGTGGTGCTTACCTTAACCCTTGCACTCATTCATATAAACCACTATAACTGCACCAAGGTAGTGACATTATAAGGCTAGCTAGGCTTAATGAATAGGTCAATGGCAGTGGCACAATGGGACAAATATTCTGGAAGTTTCGTGTAACAAAAAACGGAGATGTAGGCCATAAGGAGATAAGGGTAACAATCGCATCATTTGTATCAGTTTTGTGGGGGGCACATGTGTTCGAGGTGAGGCCAGCACCAACTGTTCCACATTAAGCAGCGATGAGGTCAAGACTTCTGTGGCACAATGACACAAATTCTGGAAGTGGTATGCAAAAACAGGAGTAGTGCACTAGTGTGGAGGGGGCACGGTCAGGTGGCAGCAGCCCACACCCCGGACAGCAGCAAGTGAGCGTCAACGAACAGTGGCACCAATGACACAGTTGTGGAGCGCACGACAGGCAAGTTGTCAAAACGATTGCAAAACGGACAAGCCCGCAGACAATGAAGGTCAGATGAGTGGCACGAATGACATTGTGCAGGGTGGCAAAATAGTATTAGCCATCGACGAGCGGCAACAGACCACAATGACCTGGTGGAACAGTGCAAGCGATACTAGTGTGCCTGGGACACGATTCTGGAGATTGCAGGTCAACCTATGCGCAGGAACTTCTCACAAAGCTCAGGATCGGCAGATCAGCATGATCCGGTCAGGTACAGTTGGCCACAAGATGACAGAGGAGGGTGAGGGGTTTGATGGACCTAGGAGCAACAGTCATGAAAGGTCCACAGAGCAGGAAGTTGGCACATTGAAAACATTCTGGACCATAGACGGTCTGGCAGAAAACACGTTACCAGGCCGCATGAGTTGTGGCACCAATGGACCCCAAGGTGGATGGTAGTCCACGGCCCAAAACAGTGCAACAGCATGCCCTTAGAACCTGCAGCATGAGGACATAAGGTAGTGCACAATGACCAGAGTTGGTTGACCGCCAGGATGCTCAAGCCCACTGGTGGCAATGTACCTGTCAGTCCGGCGTACTGGAAGACGGTGGTAGGCAATGGAGAATGATCCTCCCTCTCACAGAAGGATGTGTGGCATGCAGCGCCGGTGTAGGCCGGCCATCATGGAATAGTGGATGAGGCACAGGTCAGTTTGAACCACAAGACTGACGGCCTTTCAAGGCATGGGTGTGTCGGAAATCCTGGTCGATCACATCGCCTAGATTCATCTTGAGAGAAAAGGTCAGTCGTCTCAACACCATTGGCCCTGCACCCGTGGACAAGCGGTGTTCCTCCTTGGGGGGAGGTATCACGCAATGGCCCCCGCCCGCAATATGAACTCTACCCAGGCTACTGATGCCACACTTACTGCGCCATCCGCAGAGCGCAGAGGAGCAGTCTTCTCACACTGCGCCCTAACTCCGGACACGAAAGTTGCGGCCAACACATCTCGTTTGGACCAACCCATAGTCCAGCGTGCACCCAGTGGACCTACCACAAAAGCCCATAGTTCTGCAAGCGGCCAATGTTCTAACTGGTGCCCCAGGGGTGGCAGAGGGTCGCTGTCACATCTCAGTACGGCCAACAAACCTGTTGGTTCAGGGACCCATGCTCATGTTCCTGCCTGCTGCTTGCTGCTGTGTGACTGCCCTCCTAACTAGGGCACAAGGGGGTGAGGCGGAACCTGGAGCTGCTCCATTTAGTGCCTCCCAAAGACTTAGGTTGTCACTGATGATGGAGCTAATGGTACTGCTAGTCCAGCCGTACCCCCTCCCCCCAGCCATCCCATCCACCGAGCATAGCCAACCGCGGCGCCAGTAGTAACCCAATACACAGGTGTGAGCCGCTGCAAGTCGCAAAGCCCGATCCAACCCATAGACCAGAATTGCCCCCAAGCGATACCAAGCGTCCATAGACAGACCTTGTCACAGAGGAATGGGGACCGGGATGCCGCACATAGGCACCAGGATCCGCAAAGCGCCCTACAACTGATTTACGAGAGGATGAGTCAGCCCATGTATTGGTATTTGGAGCTTCGCGTACCGATACCCTAGCTCATAGATAGTCTCGGTGTCCACAAATGAAAGGCATCCCATTTTTGGACTCATCTAGACCAGGTACCACAGGATCGGCTAACCATAAAGCGTGTAGACAAGGGGCGTCCATAGGGCCACCCCGGATGGGAGAGACATGAAGTACGCCACTCCCATACTCGCCTACCGGTATTGACTGACCACGTATTCCGGCATGTCACTGAGCCAAGGAATGCCATAAGATTGCTCCGCCGGGACATCTGCACATAGTGACTCCGAGAGGTGGCTCCCTCGCGACATATCCATTACCACTGTATACCTGCCACCGAGTCGCATTTTGGTGAGTATCTGCCTCTGTCTTCCTCCTCATCTCCAATATCCACCACCTCCAGCTATCTTGACTAACCAATTGCTCAGCATCCTCTAACCTTAGCACCTGAAGAGCGTCTAGAAAATCCCACTCATTTGTCACGACAATAGGCTTGTCTGCTCCATGTCCTCCTCGCTCTCTCTCCACTACGTTCCAGTCCCTCACCGGAGCTCATGTGGCCACCTGAGAAGTGTACCACGTCGCAACACATTCTCCAGGTCAACCTGCCCAGACAGATTTATCCCAAAAGCAATGCTGTTGCCCCAGGACAGCGATTAAAGCAAGTGGAATGAATCGTTATTTCATCCCGTGTGTCATGCGCGACTGACAGAATATACGTGGGCCTTACCTCCGAACACGATAATGGCCTCTATCACAACAAACTGAGATGACACGATCGTGTCACGCCCACCTGTGTTTTGAGCTGCCTACATGTGACCTGCTGAGCGCTCACTTCAGAATAGTTTACAGACTTAGGGTGGTTATGGATGCTGTCCTGATAATTGCACTGTGTATGTCTGACACAAGTTACTTCGCGTTGTCTGCTCTGGACAATCATACGTAAAGAATGCGTTAATGGACCGTTTTCAGTCTCTGTGTTTGTCATACTAGTTGTAAAGCGTATTCGCGAACATGTCGCACCACAGGTCAAATAGGCCGAGGAATTCCATGGTACCGAGGTGGAGGATACATCGCATATCTACAGAGGTCGTTGGTTGGGGTAGGAGGGGCCGTTTCTGCCGTGACTTGCTGCAATCTCCACACAGGAGTTGGCAGGGTGTTCTGTGGCTTTTCGTTTTGATGGTGCTATACCGATCCTAATGGATCTCTAAAGTTGCACTTTTCACATACCACATCCGTTGGTTGTTATGGCAACAGTTTCTCTGGCCATTTCGAGAATGTTCTGGAAGAATCGGTGGAAGACTTAGGTACTTTTTACAACCAGATAGAACACGTGCGCCATGCAGTATGGGACGCGAATGGCGATCATCCATCCTCGGATTCGTCAAAAACTCTAGCTCCATGTGTGCGCGGACACCAGATGTTCCTCCCATAGGATCCGCGCTCTACCATGGTCTCCGCATTTCGCACTAAGTGCACGCTGCGGAGAAAGCCACGACATCGATTTCGCTTGCTGCATGTAAACGCAGGAGCGCAGGCTTTCCTACCGTGTGTGACATTGCGTTAATAGTTCCTTGAAGGCACTAGATATGATTTGAAGTGTTGAAAAATTGCGTGTTGACTCACCGCTTGTGTCAAGTGCACTGACACATTGTGGTATGATGGCTGGAGGGCAGCGTGTCAGTACTTTGGGAATTAAGGGGCTGAGATCGGTGCGTGGTGCGTGAGCTCGAGCGTGAGGTGAAGGCGCGAGACCTTGGCGCCAATGGTAACTAAGCAGCGGAAGTTTGACAAGCGGTGGCGGAGAGAGGAAAAAGCCGGGCTGGTTCTGTCCAAAAGTGTTTATTAGTTGGTACTGTGATTGTGCGTTCTTGTGCAGAGTGTGAGCCACAAGAGTCATCCTGTGCGGCGTAAGAGGGGGGGGAGGGGAACATGTAACTGGCCCTGACCGTACAGTTACCAGCTGCGCAGTAACAGTATGCTCGCGCGCTGGCCGTTGTCACCTTGTCGAAACAAAATGAACGACTAAGCATCATAGGTCTTGACCCATGGTCTTTCTGTTCTACATATTATGAAGTGCTAGGTACTGCCTTTTTGGAAAAGAAATAACGGTTACTTGTAACTCTCCTCATAGGCTCGGTCACAAGCCATTAGTTCTCTGAATCGGCTTGCAGGCAGTCCACCATTTGGAAACGAGCGATGGGGCTGCAGTACAATTGTAACTTGGACAGGGTGCACGGTGTCAGGTGGCCTGAAAAATCCAGAGATGGTTGGAACCGCGATACTGTTCTTTGGTCTCTTTACATCGCCTCTCTTTGTATTAATTGGAAATTGTTGGTGAAGCTGATCGCTGGTCGCTGATCATCGCGATGGAACAGTAGCGGAGGAGTCCATGTTAGGAGTCATCTGGACCGGGGAGTGACATGAAGGATGTCAAGAGAAACAGCTGCATTCGTGCAGGAGTGGTGGAGCCTTGACTGGCTGAAATGCCATGCGTGCCACTGGCCGTGCTGCCATGCTGCTTGCAGCGGGGCAGGGGTGGACCAACAACATCTGAGCCACGTTTCTCCCGGGCGCACCCGGATGGGTGACGCTGGCATGTTGTTGACGCAGGCCGTTTTGGCCGATTACCCTGGTTAGATCCCTGGCCCACGCTTACTTTCTGCCCACAGATTATACATATTACCAGTGATTCTTCGATGTCCGTCCGGGTGTTGGATCCTGGTGTTAGCGAGAGATGACTCTGACTGCCACCACCACGGCGCGTAGTGCTGACTTTTTACACGCTCACGCTCCGGCGACTGAGGTGTATCTACTGCCCGCCGGTGCCTCGATCCCCTGCGTCCCGCGTGTGGACGCTACTTGTCTTGGACGCCTGCGAAGCGGGGTTTTCACTTGTTTTTTTTTAATAAACCCCGTGGCTCGCTTGGCTCCCGACACTCACAACTGCTGCTACCCCTGGCTGACTCTACACTATGGACACACAAGCCGACTTGCTTTGGGGTTCTCTGCGCTCCCGCTGCGCGTGACGCGAAGCTGTGACGCCCTCTTCTGCCTGCATCTACCGGATGATGGAAGCCCGCGTTTGCTTCACCCGGCTCCCAAGTCCTATGGGTTGGTTCCGCCGGTGGTCGGGCGCACTTCATCATCTATTTTGTGCTTTCATCGTTACACTACATGTCCTCATCAACCGGTCTTGGTAAGGCCGAGGTGGGAACCTAATTCACCACATGAACCTCCCGAGTGCTGACCTCTCCTGACATCTATACTTTGACGCTACTGCAAGAAGTGGGAGATATTGGCCCGATGGTTGTTTCGCTGCCAAGTAGCTGGACTGACGGCCCTCTCAAAATTGTTCTATCCATCGCTACTATAGTGGCGCTTGGAGCCCAGACCACATAGTAGTGTCCATGGTGAGGGAGGTGCGAATGGGACAGAGGCGGGCTGGGGACAGGTGAGGGCGCTGAACCCCGCTCCCGGGCCATGCCAACTCGAAGTGTTGTCTGTGTCTGAAGGTTCCCAACTGACTCTTGGCTGGGGAGGTTGTGCAGATGTTCATCCTGGGAGGATATGGGAAGGTCCATGAGCCTGAGTTCAACGCAGATCTCAAGCAGACAACCCTTGGGTTGCGTGGTACTATTGGTTGGATACTGAAAACACACCTGGCCGCTAGATGACAGCGTGACAGTTGTGGCCTCACGGAGTGACCCGCACTGCTTTCTTTTTACTGTGCGACGTCCCCTTGCTGTGATGCGACCTGGCCCGTTTCAGAAATGTTTGTGCCAATGCCAACTCGCAGTTGCAGAGGCCTGCCACCTCTCTGTCTGACATACTGTTTATTCTAAAACTTGTTACAGACACTGTTGATGAAGCGTATTGTATATGATAAATATACACCGTGTTTTTGACTCCATGACATGAATATGGGTTCCGGATCCTGGGTGCTCACGTAACAAGCTTGGGTTAACCCTTGGTTATAAATTGAGCTCCAAATGGCCCAGGAAATATTTACTTGTATGTGCTCGTTTAACAAGGCAATGTCTGTGTTTTCACTAGAATGGTAAAAGCACAAACAGGCCTTTAATTAAGTACTCTCGCTTTGTGAGAAATTATTGTACAGAGGAAAAATGTATGTATCATCTTCGTGTGTTGAAAAAGACGGTTTATTTTTGTCAAGCACATTCAGCAGCAAAACAGACGCTGTGTAATTAACCCTGGATGTAAAGTTGCGACAATAGACAGATCTGAGCCCACCACCAAACTAGTAGCTTTGTAAGGTGTTACAATGGCGTATTTTCTACGCACACTACTTATGAGATTAAAAATTGTAATTTATACCTTTGCTTGTTTGCATTAGGGTCTACCCAATAAAAAATATATATATTTGGCGTTTTAAAAAGAACGGTTTATTTTTTAGTCTAGCACACCAGCAAAGGACAACGCTTATTGATCCCTTGGATTGTAATTTGCGCAATAGAATTGAGACACCACAACTAGTAGCTTTGTAGCGTGTTACAATGGTGTATTGTGCTACGCAACATCAACATCGAGATAACATTGTAATTTACCTTTGCTTGTGTACTTAGGCTACAAGAAAAAGAAAATATAATATATGGCGTTGAAAAAGCGGTTTATTTTTGTCAGCACAGCAGCAAAACAAACGCTTATTAAACCGCTGGATGTAATGGCGCGAATAGAATTGAGCCACCACAAACTAGTAGCTTTGTAGAGTGTTTTACAATGGCGTATTTTCTACGCCACACAACAAGAGATAAATTTGTAATTACATTTGCTTCGTGAAGTAGGCTACCAAAAAAAAATAAATTATTTGGCGTTTTTGAAAATGGACGTGGTTTTTATTTTTGTCAGCACAGCAGCAAAAAAACGATTAATTAACCCCTGGATTTAATTGCTGAATATGGGGATTGAAGCAGGCCACACAAACTAGTGCTTTGCAGCGTTTACAATGGATTGTATTCTTCTACGCCTCACACGCAAGAGATAAAATTGTAATTAACCTTTGCTTGTGAATTAGGCTACCTCAGAAAAAAAATATATATATTGGCGTTGAGTGAATAAGGTACGGTTTATTTTGGTGTGTCAGGCACACCAGCAATATACAGACGCATTTACATAATTAGATAACCACTGGATGTAAGTTGAGCAATAGCATTGAGGCCCACAAACTAGTAGCTTTGTAGACGCTGTACGCAATGGCGATATTTCTCTTACGTCACACAAGAGATAAAAACTTGTAATAAACCTTTGCTTGTGAATTTTTTTTTTTAAAAGGGCTACCAAAAAAAAATATATATATATATTTGGCGTTGAAAAAGAAGGTTCTGTATTTTGTCAGCCACACAGCAAAACAACGACTTAATAACCCTGGAGTGTAAATTGCGCTATAGAATTGAGCCACCACAAACTAGTAGCTTTGTAGGTGTACATGGGTATTTTTTTACGCCACACAACAAGAGATAAAAATTGTAATTACCTTTGATTGTGAATTAGGCCTACCAGTAATATAAGGAGGATAAATATTATTTGGCTATGGTGAAAAAGACGGTTTATTTTTTGTCAGCACACCAGTCAAAAACAGAAGTGCTTATTAACCCCTGGATATAAATTCGCAATAGAAAGTTGAGCAGACAAAAATGAATGTGGTACGTTTCTGTTTTGGTAAAAGCGCTGTTTTATTTTAACCTTAATACCAACACGTGGAAGCTGGCTTAGATCCCACTTGGATATTGAATGTTATGCAGCTGCAGTGGACGCACACTGGATTTTCAGAATCCAATACCCAAAAAATCAGAAAATTGAACATTCAGCGAAACAGTCTCTGAGACCAAGCTGGCGAGACACCCACAAAAAATTGCTGTGTAAAAAAATCAGTTCTTCAGAAAGTGCGTATCACCGCTAGCAGCACCTTCCCTGTCAGTACAGTGAGAGGAAGAGTGTGAGCTCCCAAACAAAAAAAGAAAAAGAACACAGAGAAACGCCCCAAACAAAAAAAAAAAAAAAAAGAAAAAGAGAAAGACCGGCCCTGCGGGCTTCGGTTCTTATATAGTGCAGGATGGTGACGTCACAGAATCCCGCACGTGGACGGGTCTCTGATTGCTTCATCTCTGCACATGCGATCATGCCACTGGGCTGGTTGCCCTTCTTGCCTCCCAGAGTTGCTTTGACCATGTAATGCGCCGGGGGCTCCGGAGAATCTGTGCTCGCAGGGGCCCTATATCTCTATCAATCATGATGTAGCTCTCCACTTCGTATCACCGCCGAACTACCCGCAAAGTTCGAGCTTCGTTTCCGATCTGATAGTTTTCCTGAAATTCTAATCGGAATTCCACTTCGTTAGAATCAATTCGCCCATCTCTAAGTGTTACCCATTTTGTATTGATCTTGAGTTAGTCAGTGTACTAGTCCAGAGCTGCATATACTGAGTTGGTACCAGTCAAAAAGCTTGTCAGTAGATGCATCCTAAAAAATTTAGCTGAGGTTTTCTGATAGAGTGGAACAATTAGTTTTTTACTATAAAAGAATATTGTTTAGAGCTGGGGACACTTTACAGAACTTAAATCACCAGAACAAGTTTTTGCACACACTGAGACAATATGGGGAGACATTTTAGCTCTGAAGCTTGCAAGACCCTTCAGCTTTAGGATATATTACAGGTTGGTACTTAACAGTACTAGATAACACATATGATATCATTCTAAATGTTTTCAACTTTTTCAGTTGAAAAATGGTCTTAAATGGGTTTTCTTGCAGTATCAGAGTATCTTGCTGTGACGTAGAGCTAAACTTCAGCTGCCTGAGCGTCAGGCCTCTTACCCACTTATTGCTGATGATTAAACGCTAGACTGGATATTGAGTTCAGCCTATTGGACACGGGCCCCTGGACAGACCCCCTCTGTGCTGTGATTGGCTGCATGCACTCCGTGTTTACTCCCCTCTGAGCTTTGGAAAATGATGATGTCACCTGTCTTCACATGCCTCCTGGGAGGAGAGACACGCCCCTGGATTTGAAGCTGTAAGAGACAAAGAGAAAGCTCAAGCTTGAAAGCCTGTGATGAGAAAAAAACCCCTTTAAGAGTACTGAATAGGGTAGATACGGTAGTTTAGTAAACCTGTTTTCATATACTCTGTTAGGGATTTTATAGTAATAGACTGGCATGCCAGCAGCAAGCCATTTCTTGGCCAGAATAAAGAGTGGTTTCAATTAGTTCTCCCATTCCTGTGAACTTGTCCTGTCCTGTGTAATTTTCCCTGTGGTGGAACTACAGGGTAATTAAACATGTACTGCAAGGTTTCCCATGAGAAGTATTGTGCTTTGAATTTGGGTCAATGTGCGAGAGATCGACTCAAATTCGGAGCGTGTTTGAGTTTATCACAGTTGAAGCATCTGAATAAAATTTTGTGAACAATCGCCCAAAAAATTGACCCTAAACCTAATCCTAAAGGTTTAGGCTTATTTTTAGTGTTTTTAGGGACTTTAAAGGGTTAACTTACCTTTTCGTGCCATTACAAGTCCTGCATCAATCCAGGTCTTGCGTTGTACCTGCCAGTGATGTGCTCGCGCTAGAGCAAGCCTGATACTAGTGTGTGTTGTTAACATCTAAAAACCCCCAAAATAGCCCATCTAAACCCTAAAGAATGTAGGTCTCACTAGTGATTAAGTTATGTTAAGCGGACAGGTCAGCACGGCACCAGGCGAACGCGCGGAAGAGCACTAGACAGCTGTGAGGCCCTGGTGCTGCGTCCCAAACCTGTCTATGCCTTTTGGGGTGACGCTCTCACCTTATAAGTCGGCCCCAACCAGAAGACTGCCAACTGCACTGAACAATTGGAAACACAAGACGAAGACAAGACACACAGGAACACATTAAGGGAGAGTCAGGCAAGCCAAGTCGGTAAACTAACAGGGGACGCGTGTACAAAGTCAGGAGGCAGAAGGAGTAGTCAGTAAACCAGCAATGTCAATAACTAAAGAGCAAAGAAGGAAGAAAGGGCACAACTGTACAGCAGAGATACCAAACCCTTGCAGGCAAGGGAAGAGGTTATATTAGCCCTTCCTAATACTGCCAGGAGAAGGACGAAAGGAAAGAATTAGTAATGGGTGGAAGTAAACAGAACACCTGGACTGTCAATCAAGTCTCTACGAAATCTGTACAAGAAGCAATGATTAACGTGGAGTGCTGGAAGATTCCTGGCCATGGGCGTTGGCCAAGAAACAATTAAGAATACAGGGAGGAAGAGTCACACTAGTAAATACAAATGCAGGCATTATGTCCGAAACCACGGTTTTTGTCGCAACAGCCGTTGGCGGCGACCAGAGCTCAAAGCTGGGGGTCTTTCAGGCATGATCATGACAGGTTAAAGTTCGTTTTAGATATAGCTTTAGAGATTGGTAAAGGGTTAAATAAAACATTTGGGTTCAAGATATCCCAAACTCCAATTTTTTTCACAAGTTATGTCGAACTAGTGTCAAACCGAATAGGGCTCTATTTGAACAAATATGCCCATGGGTAATAGCTAGTCATTTAGGTCCTAGCAGGTGGGTACTTTTTGGTCTTCTTATTTTGAAAGGACTTTAAAACAAGAATAGAATTTAAAAAAAAAAAAAAAATCTTATCTTTAATGTGTGGTGAAGCTAAACACTTGAAATTGGAGCCTCAATGATGGCCCTTTGACAATTATCAGAAGTCATTAAAGAGGTGTTATGGGAGTTACAAAAGCTTTTTGGTCCCCCTGGTGGCGATGAAACTCTCGTAAATAAAATAAGACAGAAGCTACTACACGGTCCTAACCACTGTGACGCTCCTGTTCTGTCCCCCGCATCATGGGTTACACCGTCCTCATTTATCCCACTAGCGCAGTGATATGTTTCGATATTGCAATCGTGTCCTAGTTTAGCAGTGCAGGCCACAGTGATCACGGAGGTGACTATGCTTTGGATTTTCTATTTTTGAATCGATGTCTGTCTACAGTAGAGTAAAATGTAAGACCAATGAGCCTTTTCAAGAGTGACTCTTGGAACAATACTCCGTCTTAAAATGGGTTTATGCCAAGTAAGAGTTAGTACGTCATTTACCTATCAGGTGATACTCGTCTTTCCGAGGCTATTGAGATCAAGGTAACATTGTAGTTTCTGTATTTAAAAAATGTACAAGTACCTCCTCTGTGTTGTATAGGTCATCAGACAACCACCTTGCCTATGTCACTGTACGCTCCCGAATGATTCAGTTCTCTGTACTTGAGTTAACTTGTTTGGCTCAATCCGACAGTGGATGTAACCTTGTATTGTGCAAAGAGAGAAGATAAGCGTCTGAGCAGGGAGGTTCTTTAATTTGTTCACAAACTACTGTATGCAGGGGGAGTCGAGGGCTGAGCAGGGAACGTTGCTGTGTTACTCAGAGTTTTAATTACAATGAACTCAGACATAGATGGATTCTCTATACCAAAAGACAACAGGATCTCTTTTTGAGGCTTCCCAGCAAAGCTTGTTATGCTTCATGCTTCAAATAAGAAGTGAAAAAACAATGCATGCGCAAGCCCGATCACCTCCTGGCTCATGTCTAATGTAAATGTCAGGAACTTAAGCATGTAAGGAAGGCTGTAGAATCTCCAAAGCTCATTTTTTTATATGACATATATTTAGAAAAAATGATGGCTAAATAAGCCATTGTTGGAGGATCCCACGTCAACCATTAGAGTCGTTGCAAATACCTGCTTTGTAAGATATCTCAGTTTTTCTAGTTTATTTTTCTGTAAGAAATACTATGGTAAAATTTCCAAATTCGACCTACTATTTTTCTCTGTTACCTTACCAAGTTATTTTCAATCACTGGCATCAGTTTCCGTAGCTTGCTGTACCATCTTCTGATTGCATTATTATACAAGCCTAATAATGGCCCTATGTAATCTAACAGAAATCTTATAGTACACCACAGTGTTATTAGCTAGTTTACTGCCAACATCTGCACATTATGAGGACCTATCAAGAGTAGTATCATAACATCCCTCCAAGAACTGCAGAGTGAACTAGAATTAATGTCCATCATCTTGACAAATCAAACACTATACAGTTTCACTAGTTGTAAAGCTGTTACATGGCGTGATCTGTAATCAATCATAAAAGTGATGTATTGTAGGCGAATCACTGACACCAAATATAGATAGTACTGTTTGCTTACTGTAAAAAAGTTACGCAAAACACTGACTTGACAAATTCTTTGTTGTCTATGCGAGACGTATTAGGTGAAAGTTGAGTCACATTAATCCAGTATTATTGTTAATCCTTTAGTGATGATACATCTGTAAGACATATGGTCCAAACCACAGATAAAATTATTAGCCTCAATCTGTGCTGGTACTTCTGTATGTTGAGTAGATGTATGGTATAGGGGCCCTTTATGACTTCCTCCAGTCATTATTGTAGGGTGCTAGGGATGTTGCTTGTGCACTGTTCATCTAGAACTAGTGACACAGAAAATGAGAAGTTTGTTTTGATCTTCACTTTGTCTAATGTGATACTGGAGACATTGTGATGGATATTGGTTATTCAGAAAATTTCTGCTCCTCGTTTCTCAAACTGTTTGCTGATTCTCAGCCTTTATTACCCATGTGGTCATACACAGGGATCATAATGGCGTATTTTCTCTTTATTTTTAAGTCGGAAAGGAATATTTTCCTTAAAATGACGACAATTGGCTTCTATCTCATGGGAGTCTGAACTCAATGGACATCTGTCTTTTTTCGGTCTTACAAACTATTTAACTATGTAACTATATTGATGAATTTTTTAGATATTTTTCTTTTCTTTCTTGTTTTATTAATGTGGCAAGAACAAAAGACAATAGGGTCGCCGCAAAATGTTTTTGAGAACACCTGTATAGTGGTAATAGAGCAGCCATGGTAATATGATCTCCATAGGATGCCTCAAGTGAATGTGTTCATCTCAAATCACTTGATTTCTACAACACTGATGTTTTCATGAACAGGCAGCAGCCATCTGTGTGGGACACAGTAGTACATGCAAGTGTGCTAAGGACATGTATGATATTGCATAGTATGAACAGGACGCAGGAACGGGTGTGATGTGCAGTGGCTTGGCTATATTACCCAGATAGTCATAGAGTAGATGTAATTGATATGAAGCACGCTGACTAGAGAAAGTGCCCAGTAGTATGTAGGTATACAAAGTGTATTATTCTCATCTCTACTATGAAATCACTGTGTGCATCATCATTGTATTGTGATAATACTATTTTGTGATGTGTTATATGCATTGGTGCGTCCTCATTAGTAAGATGATGTTCCAGTTATGGGACCCGTTTACAGAAGAGATGTAATGGAGCTAGAGATGACGTGCGAAAGACGAGAAACCAAGCTTATATGGGTGAATGGAGCATCTTAGTAGTATTGAGGAGGCAGGTTAACGTGTAGAATTTAACTTATTTTGTTCTTCAGAGAATATAGACGTGCTTTGGGTGGGGACATGATTACATCTTATATAAATATATAAATGGTCCCTACAAAAAGTATGGGGAAAAATTATTTAAAGTGAAGCCCCCTCAAAAGACAATGGGACATTCCCTTCGACTAGAGAAAAAAGGATTCAATCTCCAGAGGAGAAGAGCGTTCTTCACTGTAAGAACTGTGAATCTGTGGAATAAGCCCCCTGAGGGGCGGTCACAGCAGGAACTGTAGAGAGTTTCAAAAAAAAGGCTTAGTTTACCTACCTCAACTAAAGAATATTATAAGTACGTAGCTATGTAAAATTCTGGATCTGGCTGGTGGAGGCTCTGGGGTCAGAGCTGGGGTCTCCACTGGAGCAGATTGGTTCTTGCCTTGTGGGTTTCAGGGCATAGAGCAGTGTGGAGGCTGGGCTTAAAATCCTTGTCTCCCTCCCTCACCCACATTTTCCCCACCCTTGTTTGAACTTCATGGACACGTGTCTTTTTTCAACCGTACTATGTAACTATCTAACTATATATGTGTAGCCTACAGCTATGACATCATGGTTGTTATTATTATTATTATTATTATTGTTTTATTCCATCACTGAACATTACTCACATATTGGAACATCACTAAGTGCAATGTCCCTACCTACCTTCCTGTATGGGACAAAAAGACTAAACATTAATGTTATATGGGGGTACAAAGGAGGCTGCGACTTCAGTATAGTGAGAACAAAAATTGGCCCTTTGTGGGGGCACAGTGGTCCTTTCTACTATATGGAGGTATAGAGAGACCTAATTTTAAAGAGGCCCTGATGCTGTATGGCATCACAAAGGGAGCCATATTAATGTGTGGGGACACAATGGGGGCCCTGTTACTGTATGGGGGGAAAGAGAGCCCTGAGGTGTAGGGAACACTATTATTGTGTGGGGCACTAAATTTAATAGTGTCACTGTTTAAGGTGGACTCAGTGTGTAGAATACAAAAGAGATGCTGCAACGGTGAGGGGCCTATAATGTTTGCGCAGCAAATTCTACAGTCTGATGGAAAGAGAGAGAGTAAATGAATAACTCCAATCAGAGAGAGGTCACTTGTGATTTCAAATGGCGTGCAGAGCGCCTCTGTAGAACTGGTCACCACCAGTAACATCTACTATATGGTCACTGTAATATTGGTCTAATTATAATGTTTTTATTCAGAAACAGAATGACGATAGTACTCTGTTTATGGGAAATTTGATTATTATTAATTAGTATTATAGGTAAGTGGCTGGCAATGTAAGGTAATATAAGGCTGGCACATTCATAGGAGTTCTGACTGGTTGGCTGTTAGGACCATGTGGCTGGTGTTGAGGAAGCTGTTTCAGGCCAATAGAGTATATGGCTGTATGAGTTAATAAATGCATAGCACTGTCGTTTTACCAGTTTGTCAGGAGAACATGTTTATCAGGTACCAAGGTATCAGGTGCCCATGGTAGACAGCACTTATAATGTGCAGATATTATAAAATTTCCATGCAAGGATCTTAAATACCAGAGGAGTGTTTAAGCTTGATTTTGAATAAATATGTAAGTCTTTATATACGAGGGGTCAGCAATGCTGTGAACGTACTCAATTAGGGATATTTTCATACCTGGACTTTGTCTAAAACATAGCTGTAATTTCAGTGGGACGTTGCTTGGCCAGCCATGGTCAAATGTAGAGAAGACTATGTCCACTGAAATGCAGCATATGTGAAACATTAAAGCAAATTCCTTAGCGTAAAGAAAGGAGAACATTCAGTTAAGTGAACAAGCGCTATTTATGTGTATTGATCAAATCCCTGTTTAGGATTACAGCAATATGTGCTAGACCCCTGTTTCCATGGCTGGCTCTCTGAGTGCCAGGTCACCCCTTTTCTAGCTCTGTGTGACAGACCACTGTTTCTCACACCCCTCTGTACGCCAGGCCATCTGTACCCCAGCTGTTTCTGTGCAAAAGAAAACCTTTTTCAAAGCTCTACTGTACCAGACCAGTTTCTATCCAGAGAACCGACATTATTATAGTAGTGCTAGATAGAAGAAAGCCCCCAACTTGCTATTGCTGACAAGAAACAAACACATTTCTTCCATTTGAGTGGACCCTCTCAATCTCCTAATCCCATAGCAGTTGCTATGGCTGCTACAGTTATAGTTACTGTACACCCATAACCTCACACGTTCTTTATGGGGTAGCTAGCTCATGAGGGGGATCTTAAAGGGGATTTGCCAAGACTCAAAATTAACCACCTTCTTATCAGCACAGGGAGAATGTCCACAAATCACGCGATCATGAAAGCTGCAGGGCTGAGAGGGAGGGGGAGTAAGGAGTGGAAGAAGGGAGCGCCAAAAACTTAAGTGAAAAAAAGTACAAAAGAGGGGGATTCCCCAATACAGCAAGACACAGTGATAGACTCCTTTCTACCCGGTCCCTTAAAAAAGCCATTCATTTTCCCTGTCTTCAAAAAGAGTTTTTCACGCAAGCGCGGCCTTCAGCTCCTGGGTTTGTTAGTGGGAAGCTTTGGGGTAACTAAGGGGATTTGAGAATGGTTTTAGCTCTCACAGGTTCACTTTTGTAATCACATTATTTTAAAAAAGTGTTAATCCATTTTGGATGTTCCCCGTAAACTTACAGGGTGGAAACCCCCCTTTAATAGGTTTGGTTTCTGCTCTTGTTTGATGAATTTTTCCCATGTTGTGCTCTCTCTGCCAGCTGTAGTTGCAGTGTTTTCCTTGTCCAATGTGCATTGTGCTTCCCACGAGTTAGTTATGGTCCACTTTCCAGGACCTCAAAACTTATCACTGTAATGGTCAGCAGCACCCATGTTGGTGCAATAAAAATTAAGGGTGTTCCCGAAAAGGCCCAAGTGTGACGTAACCCTTTAAATTTCTAAAAAAACCCCGGGGGCCTTTTGTGGATAATACCGAAATAGATCTCATTGGGCCCCAGACAGCCCGAAAAACTAGTCGGTAGATTCCATAATGGTTAAACCTTGGTTTGGAATCATTTACTAGTTCGTGTATTAGATCTTTGGCAATTTTTTAGAAAATATTTTATTAAAAATGTTATTTATTTTTAAGGTCGAAAAAAAAGAAAGACAAACCATTTTTGTTCAGCCCATTTTGCTAGGTAGAACCAAAATTTTTTTTTTAGGAAAAAATTTCCTTTTTCGACTCCAAAACTTGCAATAAGAAAAATCCTGGATCAATGAATTCCAAATCCTAATCACATAATTGTTAACTTTTCATCTGAAATGCATCCAGACCCTTTTTTAACTTTTGGTTTTGAAATTTACCATGACAAGTTCCCCTGGAGAGGTTCCCCAGTCTCCTGCTTTAAAGTAAAAATCCCCTTTTTAGTTTATGTGAAAATGTTCTTTTTCTTGGGAAGGGGGCCCCCCGTTGTTTCGATACAGTCCCGGTATAAATAAATTTGGGGGAAAATTTATATTGACCTTTGATGTATTTAAACAAAATTTTTTATGTCCCCCCCCAAACCCCTCTTTTCTCTAAATAAATAAATCTAAATTTTCTAATTTCTGGGATTGCAGTCCACCCCGTCCTTTTATTGTTTTTTTTGCCCCCCTTTTTTACCTGTTCAAGCTTAAATGTTTTCCTGTGCACTGGTGCCAAATTTCACAATTTCCATGTGGGTCGACCAGTGATTGTATAATGGAAAATGAGTTTCTCATCGTGTGCTCTACCCCCTTTTAATCAGTGGTTGCTTAAATATTATCCCTTTGAAAATGTTCCTCATTTTAAAAAATGACAGCCACAAACTTAAAAGAACCTGTCACATAGGTTATGCCCCCCCTTTCGAAGGCATACAACTAGTGACAGACATGTGTTTCCAGCGCTGTTCCCCCATTCTGTAAGATCTGAATTTTTGAGTACTTTTTGTTCAAAACTGCAAATTTTTGCCGGAGTATGAGAAGATCAGTTGTTTTCATGCCCCCCCACCCGAACTAGCCCCACCCCCCTCACAACTTTATTAACCTATTACTTTGAATAGGAAACCCCAACATGGAATAACTGTTAGGGGATGGGGGCTGGGTTTGGGTTTGGGTGAGGCAAACACCTGCTCATAAATAAGCGGAACTTTTTTCCCGGGCTAAAAAAACTCCAATTTGAGAAATTAAATCCCACTAAAACCACAGAAACTTATAAAAAAAGGGACACAGCGCTGGAAAAAACATTTCTGACTATAGCTTTTGCTGCCCCCCAGAAAAGGGGGGCATAAACTAGAAAACGGGTTTTATGTTTAAAACCCATTTTTTTTAAATTAAAATTTGATAAAAACAACCTTGTAAAAGTGAAATGAAAAGGAAAATTTTCTTTTAAAAAATTTTTTGAAAATTTAAAAAAACCTGAAAAGTTTGGTGTGCATTTGTATTCAGCCCCCCTGAAAAAATACTTTGCGGGACCCCACAAAGTTTGCAATGAAAGCTGCAGTCTGTTGGGTATGTTTTTTCCCAGCTTTGCACACCCAGAGGCGGAATTTCCCCCATTTTTCTTTGTAAAATACTCAGCCCAAAATGTTTAAATTAAATGTTTGTGAACATCAATTTTCCAGTTTACATAGTTTTCCCCAAAGGGATTTAGGCTGACTGTACTGTAACCAAGGGCAAAAAAGTGAGTTTTGACCTAAACAGGTTTAATACATGGGGGCCCTTGATGTCAGAGATGAAAGCTTAGAGAGTGATTAGAGATATTTGAAAAAATGACCAATGTTTGGTCCTAAAATAAGAAAAAAAAAAACTAAATTCAAAACCGAACCCGCTCAAGCACCCCTGCTGATCCGGTATGTCACACCACTCCGAGGATGTCATGTCCATGGTGGACATAACACAGACACAGTATTTCACCGGGCTTCAAAATCTCTACCCGCATAAAATGGCCCCTGACCACTGGGGCAGTGGGGTTTTTACTTTTAACCCCAGACATGACTTTATTAGGAAACCACAGGAAAACCCGGAGCAGTGGTGGTTGGGGCCCCCCACTGTGGTTAAAAGTAATTTTCTTTTTTAAACAATCCTGATCACTGGACATTTTTTGATACAATCTCGAACAACCCCTGTGATAGAAGCTTGTTGAGGTGCATGATGGCAGATTGTAACTGCTGTATGTTTTATCCCAGCAAGCAGTATTCTTGAGAATGATTTAGAAATACCTTTGGGATATTTTTGAAAGGTAGCATGAGTGTGACAGGGCATAAGATCACACCTTGTATAAAGTGACATGTTTGATGAACTCTTGTATTTCTACAGACCAGGTTTCACTTTCTGCAAATGAATATAATGTACTTCAAAACTCAGAATCTCCCAGGGAAGTGAACATCTTATAGGAGAGGGGCTGTCATCAGGTAATCTCAGCCAGAAGTAAGACTCCCATTATTCTTGATTGTTCTTCTCCTTGGAGAAAACACTGGTCAAGTAGGAAATAAATAGAATGAACCTGTCAACACTTTTGCTTGTGCTGCTCAACCTTTTCTAAGCAGGCAGCAAATGAAGAAAAATGTGCAAGTGCTTTGTCTACCATTCTTCATTGCTTTTACATTTCTGCTATATTAACCTCTGCAATCCTGCATCAGTTTATCTGTAATGTGTTTACAATACACAGAGCAGACCCTGGATTAGTGTTAACAATGTAATGTTGAAGACAGTGTTTGGGCAGCAGATATGGCCTGATGTTCTAGACCAGGGGAGCATAACATGCAGCCCTCTATGCAGCCCCCAGTCATCAGGACATAAACATGCATTGTCTCTGTCCTCATACTTTAGAAAGAAATAGACATTTGTATTTATCTATTGGTATGGTTATGGTGGGCATTGTTTGGGGGGTGTTTTTGTGCATTGTATTGCGGGGGGGGGGGGGGGGGGGGGGGGGGATTTTAATTTGGGGGGCATTGATTGGCGGGAATTTTTTATGGTGGGCATTGTATTGCAGGGGATGTTATGGTGGGCATTGCATGGCTGGCACTTTAGGGCTGTAAGCTATTTTTAAGCAACCTAAATGAGGAATTCAGTAAAAACTATTTCTGTATTATCTCTGGATTTCTTCCTTGATGGAGTATTTATTTCTAACACAGTCACAACATACCCACAAGATACACCAAAAAAAAGTCTGATTGGTTTGAGACTCCAAAAAGGAGTTGATGAGTTGGACAGGAGCCTATATATATGTTGTTCTTTCTAGTTGTGAAACAAATATTATGAAAAATATATTAATTAAATAAATTCATTTTTATTTCTTTATTTTCGTTAGCCACTGATCAATAGTATGGGTGTAACAAAAATTAAGAAATAAAAATGAATTTATTGAATTAATATTTTTTTTTTTTGTTACCCCCCATATAATTGATCATTTTTAAAATTTAACATCGGTACAATTGGGGGAGTATTATCATTTTTTTTAGGGCCGTACTTTTACTACAAAGCATTAGAAAACCCATAAGACGTCGCTCGCTTCCCTTGGTCCAAAAAACCGCGCCTCTTTTAACTTACCCCAATCACAAAAGAGCTCGCCGCATTTCTTTTTCCCTATAACTCTATGGAAGGAGCCAGCCGCTGATTGGCAAGCAGGACGACCCCTCTTCCCCCCCAACCAATCACAGTAAAAAGTTTTTTTCCCATAAAGTAATAACTTTTAGGCCCCTTCTTCACCCCCATTTCCCCAATTAAAAAATGGACGCACTACAAGATTGGGAATTTATATCGCCGCCTGGGTAAACCAACAGCTCTTTTCTCCCTTTTTTACTGATTTTGAACGTCCGCCTTTTTTTTTCATTTTTTCTTTTTTCCCCCATTTTTAAAATTCCCCTCCTAAAACTGATTGGCCAGGATTTCCAAGCCCCTGCTAGCTCAAAAAAATCAGCTCTTTTTTCGCCTTTTTACTGTAAATTTTTTAACGCCCGCCTTTGAATTTTAATTGGGCCATACTTCCCATGGGTTTTAATGGGCCCCTTTCGCCCTTTTTCTGTTGGCTGGTTTCTGCTGACCATGAGAATGCTTTTCAGAATTTGAATTTTTGATTTCCCGGCAATTTCCCCAAAATCCAATTTCGAGTAGGCCGTTTTAGATTTTTGGAAAATGTTTTAATTTATTTTTTATTTTTTTTTAAAGGGTTTCCGCTCTTTTTTCGATAATGTTTTACACTAAAAAAGGGTTTTTTTTATTCTACTCCTGCGGCACGGCGCTGGAGCCGATTTCTCTTGCAAATTTTTTAATGTTTCCTCCAGTTCCATTCTCGCTTCACCTTGCCTCTGCGGGTCATTTTAACCCAAAAAAACCTGTCGGGGGTGGCCCGGCGCTGTAATGCACCGCACTTTGCGACCCGCGATCGTACATGCCCGGGGTTTTTTGGGGCGCGCCCCGCGTCCCCCCCGGGAAGCCCACACCACCCTTCATGTTAGGCATCCGAAAGTGGGAAGCTGCGCCTAACATTCATCCCTTCTTCCGACAGGGGATTCGGGCCGGTGAGGCGCAGGATACCCCAAAAAACAGGCTAAATCCCTTTTAAATTTGCCCTAATGTCTTTTCACAGTGGTAGTATTTTCTGTCAATCTTGTTTTATACTTCAGTGCATCTAGTTTGGGAAAAGTAGCATACAAGTATGGGAGAACCCGAGGGCGTACTCAATATGGTAGCATAAACAGGGCATATAAAGGCTGCAGCAGTGCCCATGGGCACACAATGGAAAAAAAATACCATTGTGTATTATTATCTATACTGTGACGTTAAAGTGTGCATCATTTCTCTATTGTTAATTGTGTTTCATCTGTACTGAATTTGACTTCTTTTATTCTGACATTGGAATCATTTTCCTTTCAGTTACATGCATCTAAGGATGCAATTGGTGCAATAATTAAAGGGTTTATCAAGATTTATAAAATTGAAGGCCTATCGGGTAACCTAAAATTTAATAGGAAGGGGGCGACTTCCAGCACTTCCACAAATCAACTGATCAACGGGGCTGTGGTGATCATGCAAGCACTATCCTGTTCACTTGAATGGCTGTGTTTTTAGCAGCAGTTATGCAAAGTATTGCAGTGATGTCCTACACACGTAAATGGGACAATCCCCTGCTGTTTAAACCTTTCTGTTAGAAATGTCCATCTAACAGGCTCAGCAGAATAGCAGAGCTGATATGCCAATCAGTGCTGTAGACCTGCACACAGCCTGAACAGGAATTTGGAGCCTGGAGTTGGCTGTGAAAAGCAGGCTCTGTGAAACAACATGGCGAAACATCCCCTTTAACATTAACTTAAGAAATGAATAACTAAATAACAATAGCACCAAAATATGTTTATATATATAAACATAATACATTTACATTTACAAAAATGTGGGGGCTTGTTTCTTATTAAGGAAATCAACTTACTACATGATGGCACATTTGGGATTTTATGTAATACCATGTTGAGAAGTTTAAATTGGTGCAAAAGTGAAAAAGACCACAAAAAAATCAATACATCAATTTACTATAGAAAGGAATCCTCACTGAAACCACTAATGCTTTAATTACAGAAATGAAAGACGATATGTTATAGTTTTCTTTCATGGGTAGCAGTCCATTTGTCACATTAGCACTAGTTTTTGACGATTACTTTGGCCTTCGCATCGGTCGTTGGCCCGAAAGCGACCCATAAATCGCCCAAGGGGAAGTCGAGGGTTTTCCGATGGTAGATTATGATCAAAGGGGCCCAATTAAAAGTCTAGGGGAAGCCCCAACACCTTCATTCTTACACCCAAAACCAGGGCGGGGGGGAAGGCTGGAATTAAAATTCCAACATTCAAAGGGATACGTGCAAAATCTTAGGGAAAACCACACTTGGTTAAAAAAGCCACAGAAAAAAACTTCAGACCATTCACTATCCCGCTTCCCACCACGGGAAATGACCCTTTAAAACCCGAACCCCCAAAAAAATTTTAAAAAAGGTGACGGGAAGGGCAGTATGTTTTGGGAAACCCCACTTTTTAAAAAACTTGAACGGACATTGTACCCTGTCCTGGAAGCAGCATAAACCCCAAACCTGCATGCCCCCAAACTTTTAAAAAAAAAAAGGGGCCGGGAAAAAAGGAGTCTTTCAACCCCTTTTTTAAGTTGTCGGGAAACATTGATTTATCCCTGTCCGGGCCAAAAAGCGACCCCCAAACCCTTCATGCCCCCAGATTAAAAAATTTGCCGGGAAAAAAGGAGCCCTTTTCAACCACCATCTTAGTTTCCAGGGAAAATTTTGACAAAACCCTGCCCCGGGCCCCCAGCATGAGCCCCAAACCTGAAAAGGACCCCGGGTTTAAAAAAGTGCCCAAAAAAGGAGTCTTTAAACCCAACCATTTTATTTTTAAATGGAAAAATTAAAAAACCCTTTTCCTGGGCCACAGAAATAAACCCCCAAAACCCTCCCATGCCCCCAGAAAAAAAATTTCCGGAAAAAGGAGTCTTTTTCAACCACCTTTTTAGTTTAAATGGCCCCAATACTGTCCCTTTTCCTGGGTGGGCGTTTTGCCCCTTTCCGTTTTGAGTGGGGCCCAAATTGGGGCTTCACTTGGAAATACTGGTGGGTTAAACCCCTTCCGGGTTTCCACCCAGGTCCCCTTTTTTCGGGGGCATTCTTTTTCTCTTTTTCCCTCAACGTGCTGGGGGAAAAAGGGTCTCTTTATTTTGTTCTCTGCCGGGGCCCAAAACCCCCATGTCCTCTGAATAACCTAAAACGGGGTTTCAAGTTTTCCTGTACCCCCTTGTACAATTCAAAGGAATTTTTTTAAACCACTTTTTTTGTACATGAAAGGGTTTTTTTAGTATTTAAAACAAGAAAAAAAATTTTTTAAAAAAAAAGGAGGGAAATCCCACCATGTCTTTGTTTCTCTTTTTTAATTTTTATTAATTGGGTTGTTTTTTTAAAATACAGGGATTGATACCCTCTTTTAAAAGGGATCTTGCAAAAAAAGCCCCTTTTTTGCAATATTTTTCCCAAAAAAACAGTGTCCAAACCTTTTCCTGTTTCTGACAGAACCTCCCCCTTAAACCACTCTTGAAAAATTGTGGGGGAAAACAAATGTTTTTAGAAACAACATTTTTTTAAATAGGACCTGTAGTATAGCTGCATGTCAAAAGAAAAAATCCCCCCAAAAATTCAAAACATGACCCATGGGGCCAAATTTTGAAAATTTGGAAGAAAAAAATGTCTTTAAAAAACAACATTTTTTTTTTATAATGGGACCTTTTATTTAATATGCTTTTCAAACCCAAAAAATTTTTTTTCCCCGCAAAAATTCAATCAAACCCTTGACCCACTTTGGAAAAATTGTGAAGAACAAATGTCTTGTTAAAAACCAATTTTTTTTTTAAAATTTTGGGGACCTGTAGTTTTGGGCCTGTTTTTTCCAAAGAAAGCATGACCCAAAAATTATAAAAGGGGACTTCTCACCACTTTTAAAAAAATTGTGGGGAGAAAGGTAACGTGCGGCCCCGGGGACGAAACGCCAAGGGCGCGGGGAAGCAAAACATGGGTGGGGATCCTCTGTGTTTCCCCCGGCAGGGGGGTAGCGGGAGGCCCCACGCCAGGGAGTGGAGTTTTAAGGGGGCCCCAGGTTCTTCCCCCCAGACCCCCGCCGAAAAAGGGCGGGAGGGGACTTGGTGCAAACCCCCAGGTCCACCCCTGACGTGGCTACCTGTGGTACACCCGGGGGGTTACAGGACAGGAACCCAGGAACATAGGAGAACAAAAGCGGGGCAGGTAAAAGGGTCCCTCAGAAACACAGCAGGAAAACGGGAGGGGAAAAACCCGTACAATAGCACCACAGGGATACGGCGGGAACTGGACAGGTAAAAACATCGGGTACAGACAGGGAAACCACGGCAGGAACAGGAAAAGCAAAAACCCGGGGGAAAAACACGGCGGATACAGGAGACACGGGACACGACGGAGGGACGGCCAGGACTCAGATGACCAAAAAATTTGGCCCAGATCTCGGGGGTTTTAAAGGCTCAAACAGCGGGCCCTTTAGATGCTGGCGGGAACTAAAGAGGGGAAGCAGCTGGACACAGCAAAAGACTGCAGCAGACTCCCAATGAATTTGAACCAGAGTTAGACAAAAATTCCTCTTATAGCCGGGGTCAGGGGTTTGAAGAGGAAGGTGCACAGAACAGGAAACTTAAATATCAGGAAGCTCCCCGCGCGCATGCCTTAGGAGGAAAGTGAAACAGACAGGCCCAAGGAAGCAACAAACTGGACAGGGACACAAGTACATAGCAAAAACACAGGTTTCTGGGCCCCCCGCACGGGGAGCCCCAGCAAAACCCATGGCAGGCACGGACGGGGCCAAACGGTCCAAGGCAGGGCCCCGCGGCATGAACCGTGCCCAGTCCCCCCCCCCTCAAAGCCCCCTCCTCCCACCCCAAATCACAAAATGGCATTCCACTGGGCCCCAGGGGCCCCCCAAACTTCTACGGGGGGAAAACCCCAAAACCAAGTCCCGGCCGTATAATGCCATTATGGGGAAAAACCAGAAACGGAGGGCAGGGGAGGAAAAAAGCGGGGCACTGGGGCAAAAGGGGAGGGGGACCCAGGGCGGGCAGTAAGCCACGGGGGACCAGAAGGCTAAAGGGGGGGGACCGTAACCCCGGGGGGACCCCAAAAGGGGCCTTAAAGGGGGGGATTTTTAACCCCGGGGACCCCGAAAAGGCTCAGGGGGGGACCGAAAGCAAGGGGGGACCAAAAAGGCTCAGGGCGGGACCGAAAGGGGCCACGGGATTTCAGAAGGCTCGGGGCGGGACCGTAAGCCAGGGGGGGACTCAAAAAGGCTCAGGGCGGGCCCGGGTAAGCCAACGGGGACTAAAAGGTCAGGGGGGGGACCGTAAGCCAAACGGGGACTCGGGAAGGGGTCAGGGGGGGAAACCCAAAGCCAGGGGGAATCAGAAGGCCAGGGTGGGCCCGTAAGCCCCCGGGGCCCTCGGGAAGGCTCAGGGGGGGGGAACCCGGGAAAACCAGGGGGGACTCAAAAGGCCGGGCGGGCCCAAATGACCCAAAAGGCCCAAAAAGGTAAGCCCCTGGGCTGGCCCAGAGTAGGCCCAAAAAGGGTAACCTCGGGGCGGGCCCCAGAGCGGGCCCAAAACTTTAAGCTTGGGCGGGACCATGAGCTAGGCCAAACGTAAGTCTGGGTTGGCCCATGAGTTTGGGGCCAAACCCCGTAAGCTCGGGCGGGCCCAAATAGGCCAAACGGGGCTCTGGGTGGCCCAAGAGCTGGGCCCCAAACAAAAGCCTTTTGGGCCCGGGGACCATGACTGGGCCAAACGTAAGCTTTTGGGTTTTGGACTTGAGCTAGGCCAAACAAAAGCTCTGGGCTGGCCCAATGAGCAGGAAAAACCCGAAAGCCTGGGTTTGGACCAGGGAGCTGGGGCCAAACGAAAGCTTTTGGGCGGGACCAAATGAGAAAGGCCAAACGTAAGCTCTGGGCGGGAAACCATGGGTTTGGCCCAAACGTAAGATCTGGGTGGGACCATAAGCGGGGCCCCAAAGTAAGTCTGGGCTGGACCATGAGCAAAGGAAAAAACGTAACCTTAGGGCTGGACCATGAGCTAGGGCCAAAACGTAAGTCCTGGGCTGGCCATGACTAGGCCAAAGTAAGTTTGGGGGTGGTCCATGAGTTTAGGCCCCGGGGGCTACACTCTAGACGAGGGCGGGCCCAACCCCGGGGGTTTCCAGGGTCGGTTCATACTTTTCCCGGGTGGGGGGGCCGATGGACGTCCCGCCGAAGCGCCAAACCGCAGACATCCGGGTGTGGATCCCCTGGATCACCGGCGGCGGGGTTTTAGCTTGGAGGATCACGCCGGGGAGGGGAGTCTAAGGGGCCCAGGTTTTTCCGGCCAACCCCGGGCCGCAAAGCGGGATGGATTTGGGGCTGCGGGACCCCCCAGGCACTACCCCTAAACGTGGTTTCCGCGGGGACACCCGGGGGTTTACGGGAAGGAAACTTTAGGAGAAATAAGCGGGCGGAAAAAGGGTCCCTCAGGAACAAACAGGTTTTAAGGGGGGTTAAACGAACACATAGCACCCCAGGTTACGGGCAAATTTGGACAGGAAAACACATCAGGAACAGCCCCGGGGAAACACGGCGGGAACAGGAGACCCACATACAGGAAAAGGAAAAAACGGCAGGAAACAGGGGGACCAGATTACGAGGGAGGGGACGGCCAGGGCTCAGTTACCAAGACACGGGTCCAGCATCTCGGGGGATAAACTAAAACAGCAATGAATCGGGAGAGCTAAAAATGGGAAGCAGCGGGCACAGCAACAGACTGCAGAAAGCCTGAATTTGAACTGAACCAGAGTAGAGACAAAAACTTCCTTTATACCCAGAGCCCAGGGGTAAAAGGGGAAGGTGCACGGGGAAACGGGAAAAACTAAAATAGGCAGGAACCCCTTGGCGCGCGAAACGCCTTAGGGGGGCAATTTGCACAGACGGGGACCCAGGAAGCAACAAGACTGGACAGGACGGAAAATTTCATAGCAAAACGGCTGCTGGGACCCCTGCCCCGGGACCCCCCAGAAAGGGGGACAGGGCAGGCCCCCGGACGGGCCCAAACGGCCCAAAGGGCAGGGAACCGGGGCATAAAACCCGTGACAAAATGCCATTTAAAAGCCAAAATTTCTGTTCCAAAAAGGCCCATGATTATTGCTGAAATTCTCACGGGCAACATAAACCCCAAAAAAAATTAAAAAGGGAAACTTTTTCACCAAAACTTTTAAAAAATTTGGGGGTGGAAAAAATCCCAAATGGGAAGCCACTTTTCTTTTCCCAAAGGCCCCCAAAATAATAGCTGTATTCACAGCAACATGACCTCAAAAACCCTTTGAAAAACTTTAAAATTTTCAAAAAGTTAATTTGAGTAAAGGGAAATTTAACGGTGTTTGTCATGAAACCTTCCCTGTTTTTTACAGCCCCTCACAGAAAAACCCAGCAAAAAAAAACTTTTTGGGAAAAAGAGAAAAAAAATTTGGGAAAGAAAGAAATTTTCTTTTTAAAAAAAAATTTTTAAAGGGGGACCTTTTTCTGTTTGAAGGGGAAAATGTGAATTTAGCCCGGGGAAAAAAAATGGGTGACCTGGCAATTGGGGCCAAACACCCATAAAGAGATCCATGCCTAAATTCATCTTGATGAAAGTAAAAAACGACCCCACATTTTTTTGGGAAAAAGCCGGAAAGCTTTTGTCTGTAAGGGGACTCCCCAAAGTGTGCTAAAAGGGGACCGCTCAGATATGACGCGGGCTGCTGGGCGGGAAAAAACCCCTCTATGGCGTGGCAGCGGCTCGGGCCCATTCTTTTCCATTTTTTAACCCCCAAAAAGGGTCTATTGGGGTCCGGAACAAAATACAAAAAGATCGGTGTTGAGACGCAGATAGCCTTTGCACCATGTTTTAAAAATTGGTCTCGTTTTTTGGGATGTGTCCCTTTGGTTTTTGGGCATGCGTTGGTAAATTTGGGGTAAAATAAAGTTTGCCAGAGGTCCCCCCTTTGGGGCTTCTTGCCACCTTGCCTGCGGGCTGCTCCCTTGCCGGGCCAAAGGGCTACTTGGCACTCTACTGGTCACGTCGGTGTTGTTTTTTCCCCCAGGGACTTTTTAAGAACTTTGAATCAACGAAAACAGATTTTCCCCCGGTTGATCAATCAGCAAGGTCTCCATTTCCTGGCTTTTTACTCTCTATTTGGGTGGGGGGGAAGGAAAGGGGCGGGATTTTTTGGGTTTTGAAAGGGGGATCCGGGGGGTTTTCCCCCCAGTAACTGTTGTTCATTTTGTTGGCCTTAATCCGGGACCCAGTTGGGGGGAAATGGGACATCCAAGAAATCATGTGAGAGATGGGGGCCTTTTTTTCCCCAAAAACCCTTCTGGGTCGGGGGGAAACTAGCAAAACGATCCCCCTCATTTCCCCCTCCCCCTCAAATTCGCCCCCCCCCCTTTTTCCCAAACCAGGGAGTCGGAAAACGTCGGTGTCTAGGAAAAACCTCCCCTCCTCCCCCAAACTTCCTCCGGCACGGGCTTCAAAACAGCCCTGACTTGCCTCAGATGATGCACCCTGAGAGCGGGATGGGGTTGCCTTGCACTACCCCGGGAAAACCCCAAACCCACTCCCAAATTGAAAACCGAAAAAATTTTGAGAAACGTGGGGCCCGTTGGGGGTTTCAAATTAAAGAGAAAGGTCCATGTCCGCATCTTGTCCTTTCCCCCCCCTCGCGGGGGGGGAAACCTGTTTTTTTCAGTGTGTCCAACGATCTTTTCCAAAAACCAAAGGGAACACCACAATAATCTTGCTGAAAAGGGGAAATCGTCCGCACTGCCCAATTTTGGGGGCTTCTTCAAAACTGGCAAGGAAAAAGCAGAGTCTTTAACCTCCTCCTTTTTCTGGGTGGCTAAACACCCCGAGGGCCCGGCAACCGCTGCTTTCAGGCCATGTGTCACTTCGTACTGCTAAGGGCCCATTGCGTTTGCTCCCAAAAAACCCCGCTGGAACATGTGGGGGGGGAAACCCCCGCGTGTTGCCACGTCAAAAATGAAGGGTTTTGACGGGGGGGGCCTAGTTTACGTTGCAACACACCAGGGGGGGACAGGCAGGGTGCAAATTTCCCGGGAATTGCAAACTTAGACTTTGACCTTCCCCCAGCAAGCGGGTTAAAGGGACCCGGGTGGCTTTGGGAAAATTTTTCGGGACGAAAAAGGTTCTTTGGAATGTCCGGGGAAAGGGGATTTTCCCTCCAGCCAACCGATTTAAGGGCGGTCAGCAGATATTCCCCCGGTTATCGCCCCCCACCTTGCCTGGCCCCCAAGGTTTTTTGGCCCCCCAACCGCGCTCGGTCTCGTTGCGGAGGGGCCGTCCACAGCTCCCCCCCTTTGTGTCGGTCCCCAAAGCCCGATTAATTTCAACAGGGCCTGTTTCTTTTGGGCACGGGGAAGCCACCAGAGGCCCTTGGGGGAAAAAACCCCGGGCACCACCCCTTTTCCCTTTTTGAAGAGCGGGGCGCCGACCTTAAGCCACCTTTCACCCCCAGGAAAATCCACCCAGCCACCCCGTGGCTGTCACAGAGTAAAAGCGGCCTTGGCCTTTGCAAATGGGTCCAGGGTTTTCGGTGGTCAGGATGGATTTTTCCCGGGCCCAAAACAGTTGCAGAAAAAACGCGCTTGAAATTTTAGATGACACGGGGGGCTGGCCAGGGGGGGGAGGCTTTTTGGAAAAAAAAAATGCCTGCCCCGGCCCATCTGGTTTTTTGGGGGCGGGCCCAAAAAGGCCCCCCAAGCGTGGGGGGAATAAATCTGTGTAAACCAGAGGGAAAGGCAACATTTCCAAGCCCCAAAACCCTTGGAAAAGCCGATTTTTCAGGGTTTTTGGGCTTTGGGTTTGGGGTTTTGGGGTTTAAAGTGTTTCTTTTGCTCCCAAACCGGGAAGACAAAAGGGCTGGCTGCTGGGACTGGCCGCTGAAAGGCTGCAGGTGGGCCCAAAAAACGGGGGGGAAGGAAAATGGGGTAGGATGGGGTCTTTGGGTGGGTGCTGTTTGGGTTATTTCCGGGGCGGGGTGGAGGGCTAAAAGCGGAGGCTGATCCCTGATCATGACCTGAGAGGACATGGGCTTCTGGGGAAACCTTGGTGGTGGCAGAGGAGGAGGAGGCGGAGACAGAGGGTGTGACGTGGTTGGGGGCCCGGGTTTTCGGCCCGGGCCCTTTTTTTTTGCCAAATGTTGGCCCCCCCATTTCAACTAAAGCATTCGCTGCATGTGGGCTAGACAAAAGTTTGGTTTGGTTTAAACCCCCTAAAAGGGTTTTTGCCTCTACTTATGGCGTTTACGGCAAAAAGGCCGGAATTTTTGACCCTCGCTGGGTGAATTTAGAGGGGGTTGCCCAAAGAAGGGGCCCGGAATTTAAAAGGGCCGGACCTTTTTGAAGGCGTAAGGAGGAGGGGGTGTGCGCTGACCAAGGGGCGGGAAAAAAAATCACGGGGCTTCTGCGACCGCCCTCTCCCCTTTTTTTAGGCGGGAAACCCCTAAATGACACTCCCATCGTCTTCCTCCTCTTTCCCGTGAGAAGCGCTCGCAGCAAATTCCCGCTGAAAAGACCCACTTGGATCCGCCCAAAGGGTTTTGTTCATCAAACATTTTATCAACACAGGTTTACTTCGTCGTCCCGACATTTTTGCAATCCGGTAGCTGCGGGGGGGGACTGCAAGGCGTTGCTGACCGCCCGGGATTTTTCCCATTTACCGGGTTCCTTTCCCCCTCCTCTGATGGCATCATTTCCGGGGGGGTTTAGAGCAGAAAAAAATCATCCCTCTTTTGGCCCCCTTGATCCCTTTTTAATGCCCTTTGACCCCCAAACCCCATTTTGGGCCCTCAAAGAAGGGCTTCAAAAAAATGGATTATCCACAAAGGGGGGGGTTTCACGGGGGTTGACATTTGGCTGTTTCAAAGTTGGGGGCGGATGCTGATGATGCTGATGACGACCAAATTTTTTGGCCGGACTGGGAGGACGAAGGGGGGGTAAGACCCGTGGATGCAGGTTTGCATTAACCACTGAAAGGGAAAATTTGGGGACGCTGTTCAAATTTTTTGGAAATTCCCCAGGGGCCCCCACCCCGCATGGGCAGGGCCCGACGGTCCTGCAAAAAGACGATTTCCCCTGGCAAGGGGTTTGTCGCCAGCACTGGGAAAAGGGGTCATTCTCTCGTTCCCCTTTCCTCCATGTCCTTTCCCCCCCCCTTTGCTGCTTTTTCCCACTCAAATCGCCACCCTGTTCAGAAATAAAAAAATTTTAGAAGGGAAAGGAAGAATTTTTGGGGTTTTCTTATTAAAAGAAAAGGCAAATCACACTATTCTCAAATCCCTCAAATCAAAACAAAATTGCTGTATTAAAATTTAAACTGAAAAGTAGATCTATAACAAAGCTGGCCTGCGCCAAAGTGAAAAAAACGTATCTGAAATTTATTCGGATAAAAATTTTTTGGCACCTTTCAATTCACCTGTGGTGACTACAAAATTTGTGTTTCACATTTAAGTGCAAGGTGCCTAATGAACAAAGCTGTGTGCGCCAAAGTCAAAAAACACGTATCTGTAATGATTCGGATAAAAAAAAAGGTATTTTTGGCACCTTTCAATTCCCCTGTGGTGACTAAAAAAATGCTGTATTGACTTTAAGTGCAGGTGCTAAAATGAACAAAGCTTGTGCCCAAAGTGAAAAAACACATATCTGTAATGTTTCGGTAATAAAAGGTTTTTTTTTGCACCTATAAATTTTCCCCTGGGGTAACTACACAATTGCGGGATTCAAATTTAACTGCAAATAGTCTTCAACAAACTGGCCTGGCCAAAAATGAAAAAACACGTTTTAAAAATGTATTCGGATAATAAAAGGTATTTTTGGCATCTTTAATTACCTGTGGGACTACAAATTGCTTATTAACATTTAAAGTGGCAAGGTGCCCAATGAACAAATTGTAGTGCCCAAAGTGAAAAAACACGTATCTGAAATGTTTGGATAAAAAAAGGGTTTTTTTTGGCACCTATAAAATTCACCGGTGGAACTACACAATTGGGGGAATTAAAATTTAAAACGAAAAGTAGATTTCAACAAAGTGGCCTGCCCCAAATGAAAAAACAGTACTGAAAATGTATTGGGTTTTAATACGGGGTTTTTTTTGGAACCTTTCAAATTCCCTGGGGTGATACAAAATTGCGTATTAATTTTTAAGTGCAAGGTGCCCCAATGAAAATCTTTAGTGCCCCCAAGTCAAAAAAACAGTTCTGTAATGATTCGGAAATAAAAAGGGTATTTTTGACTTTACGGGGTAGATGTCCTTTTAAAATTCCTGCAACTACATAAAATTTCCCAATCTCAATCTAACTAATTTGTAAGGATCACAGCAAACAGTAGATTTTCTCTGTAAAGAAATAGAATAATTTCGCTAAGCTGTTTGGCCACAGGCAGAGCGCACGTCGTACTGCTATGAGACGCTGAGAGACACTGAGGCTGAACAGGAAGGGCTGTTCATGTGATTTTTCCAGCCAATCGCAAACATACACATCCCAGTCATGACGTCGCACACACATCTCACCCTGCTCTATTCTGTAAGCTGATTTGCTGGCTGCCAAAATGCCCGGAAGCGCTGAAAATGGCGGGGATCTTAATAGATGATGCACAATTTTAACCAAAATTTATTGCATGATCTAAAAATTTCGATCAACATAAAAACTGTGCGATTTCAACTTTGTCGATAATAATCGCCAACACTAATTAGCACTACTGTATTGAATTCACTTTATTGCAGGGCGGGATTACTCACAAGGTAACCTGCAACAATGACTTGATGGCCTCGATCATTGTGGTCATAGATTAACCACCAGTCAGATTCATAGAAATCAATGAAAACAATGCGCATATAGACCATGGCAGATGAACTTTGGCATCTTCTAGTACAACAACTAAGATTTCTCCTCCTGCAAGACAATGACAAAAAAGTGATTAAACAATGTATACGCTCTGCGTTATGTTTCATGGAGTTTGCTGATTTTTTTTGTGATCTTCTTTAATTGTGTTGTCAAAGTGATGTTTATTATTATGACTTGAAATGTCTTTCTGCTTCATATTTTTAACTTCACAATCCATAAATCTTGCCCATAGTTCAATAAAACTGCTTAGAAATGGATGTTAGGCACTCAACCTCTTGATAATTTAAAGCATTGGCAGAAAAGTAACCCCAATTTTGGCAAACTGCTTTCTTTAGTGTTTTTAGGTAATATTGCCAGACTAATAACTCATAACGGGGTAGGAAGAGTAATTGTCATAGGTTAGTCTTTCTGAGAAGGTGTATATAGCATTTGTCTGCATCAAGTGTGTACAGAGGGTTGGGGGCTAAAAAAAATGTATTACCATAGCTTCTACAACAGCAGGGTCTGAATAATATCATCATACTGAGTAATAAAACGCCATACAAAGACCAATAATACCAACGTGCAGTGATATGCAGTATATAGGTAGCTACCAGATCTAAACAGGCACTCTGCAGGCCATATAAGTTAAATTCAATGAGTCATGGATGATGTCTTCTCTGTTTGGAGTCCTTCACTCCCTTTGCTTCTCCAAATGTCCCAGCCCGATATGAAGTCTTCTTTTAGCCGTGACTCATTACAGCAGAGTTTACTACCAAGGTCTAATTGGCTTCTCTTTATCCAGCACCCTCCCCACCTATTCCTCACGGTCTACACAGACTTCTTATTCTGTTGCTCCTTTAGCAGTACAATACTGCTGCTCCCTCCAATAATGTTCCTGATATTGCCCCTGATGCTCCCGTTACTATAGTCCCCCCCCAAAAAATAATTGCAAATAGATAGTTCCCCAACCAATAATAGTACACCCCACAATAAGAGTTTTAGTTCAGTGTTATTTTGCCGTGGGGCCGTGTGGATTCTAGTTATGCCCCTGGTGTCCCTGTAGTGCCCTCCACACAGTAATAGTGTCTCATTATTGCTATTTCTTAAGTAATAGCTTCCCTTTGCTACCCCTGCAGGAGCAATAGAGCCCCAATGCAATTAAACTATCTCTTAGTGTCCAACAAACAAATACACTTGTGGACAACATTGCTGGCACCCTACTGTTAAGGAATTAAAAACCCATAATGGCCACTCATATAACCTCAAACTGACAAAGGGGAAAAAAAATTTTTTTCTAAAAAACAACTAAGAAACCCGTTGAAAAATAAAATCCCGCTTTTACGAAACCGAACTGTGTATTTTTACTTGGTGTCAGCTGATCTGGATCGGTACCCCCGTAACCTTTTGTTTTTTGTTTAATGAAAACCAGACATTGGGTTTGAATTGTGGTTCATTAAAAAAAAAATAAATAATAAAATAATAATAATCTAACAAAAGTGGCCTGGATTAAAATGGGGTCCCAGAAAAGATTGAAAATAATTGGGGCATAGGGGGAATAACTAAGGGTCTTTCACACGGTGCGTTTTTGGTCTTTTTTTAGGTTTTTTTGTGCAGGAAGGCCAGCAATTAATCTGTAATTGCTGCACAAAAAATCCGGTAATTACCGCTTTTTACGAATTTACCGCAATTGTGCCGCCAATTTTTTTGCACAATGTAAGCATTAATTGATTCCTTCTGCACAATAAAACTATTGAAAAACGCCTAAAAGCACAAAAAACGCACCCGGGGGAAAGCACCCAAAGCAAGTCCGCCACAGGTGTTTCCTCGTAAAGAGTCAGTATGCCTATTTAACCCCTAAAGGACCTTGCGTTTTTTACTTGACCGCGTATTTCCCAAGGGGTTATTTTCAGGGTGTCATTCACAACCATAAAATAAACTGGGAAACTGCACAAAAATTCTAAGTGGGCAAAATTAAAAAAAATTTTACTTGAGGGACTTTTTTTAGGCTTTTCACTCGCGTTTAAATGATGTTTCATGTATTCGCGGTTGAACGACTCAAGAAACACAAAAATTGGGGTTTTTGTTATGTTTTGGTACCGTAAAAAAAATCCAAATATTTTCTATTTTTGAAATTTACGTGGTGGCACTATTTTCTGCGACCAATAACTTTTTTGTACTAAAACTTACAGACTTGAGTGAACTTACAGACTTGAGTGAGGGACATTTTTTGCAGGCTGAAGTGTACCTTTTATTAGTACCAGTTTGGAATATATGCGACTCGTTTGATCACTTTTATTCCAATTTTTAAGGGACGTGAAATGACCAAATAAAATGCAATTTCTGCTTTTGGAATTTTTTTGCGGTGTTCAACATAGGGGATACATTATATATTTTAATTAATCAGATTTTTTCAGACGCACCAATCCCAAATATGTGTAACTTTTTTATTCTTTTTTTGATTTGTAAAATGTTAAAAGGGGGTGATTTCAACTTTTTTTTTTTTTTTTATACTTTTAAGCATTTTTTTTTTTTACTTTAACATTAAGTCCCCCTGTGGTTCTTGACCACTACGGGTGTGATAATTTATACAACCTAATGCATTGTACAGACAATGCATTAGAATGTACTAAAATGGTGGTTTCACTACATCCTGTCTGGAGCAGGAATTAGTGAAACACAAAACATGACAGCAATGGAAGCCTTCACAAGGCTTCCAGCTGCCATGTTAAGTGATCGGGACACAGCAATCTCACCGCTGAGATCCTGATCTGAGTGAAAAACCCGGTGGGGGCGCACCATTTCTCATTCAATTAGATGCCGCGACCATGTTTGCAGCGGAGTCTAAGGGGTCAAACATCATAGGATGGTGGTGGCTCCATTCTGCACTGCAACCGGTGTCATCTGCAAATAGCAGCTGACAGCCGCTGGCTATGTAGCGGAAAAACCCGTTTCTGGCACTGGGATGTAAGTTTATGGTGATTGTTGTTAAGGGTTTAAAGGGTAAAAAGTAGTCACTGTGCTGTTTGATATCATGGTGTTTGCCATACTGAACATGGACGCCAATCAAAGGTGGGGCAAATCAAACAAAATACAACAAAAAATGGGTAATGGTTGAACACCATACTAACACCAAACATAACTGCATTAACCCAATTATATAAAGGAATATACTTTATTGAAAAGTTAAACAAAACACATACACAGATAAAATGGTGGTGCTAAAATACTGCAAGTACTGCTTTTTACTATGTCCCAAAATAACATACCAAATACACTCTCAGACAATATTAATAGAAAACATAAATAAATAAGGAAAAAATGTATAAAACAAATAAATCATATACCCCGTAATGATAACAATAATGATATATTCATATATATTTTCCAACCTAATGTGAACCAAAAGTGATTGTCAGAGAAGGTCAAAATTTATAATGTAATAAATGGGAGATACAGACATAGCAGCACACTGAGACACCCAACACATGTTTTGCAAAGGCTTCGTCAAGGGTCTGTATCTCCCATTTATTACACTATATATTTTGACCCTCTCTGACAATTACTTTTGGTTCACATTAGGTTGGAAAATATATATGAATGTATCATTATTGTTATAATTACGGGCTATATGATTTATTTGCCATACTTGCAATACTTTAGCACCGCCATTTTATCTGTGTATGTATTTTGTCTAACTTTTCAATAAAGTATATTCCTTTATATAATTGGGTTAATGCGGTTTTGTTTGGCGTTAGCATACTGAACATGGACCAAAGAACGCTAAGAAGAGAGTTGTCTCTTCAGGAGATTAGAAAAAAAAGAAATACAAAAATGTTAAAGGCTTTAAGACCATCTCCAAACAGCTTGATGTTGTTGTTGTTTCTACAGTTGCACCTATTATTCAGAAGTTTGAAGTCTATGGGATTGTAACCAACCTCCCTTGACGTGATTGACGTGAATTGATGGAATGGAAAAA